>ML685884.1:2978937-3013189 GCA_007922175.1 Pelusios castaneus | reverse complement strand
TAAAGCCCCGCAGCCGCAGATGAATCCCGGAGCCCGGGAGCTGTGCTGGGGTTCGGATGACAGCAGGGACTGGCAATGCAGCCCCCCTGCCACCGGAAGCCCTGCAGCTGGGCTAGGGGGCTGGCTGTGGGCAGTGCATGGTGGGACAGGTGCCCACCATGCACTGCTCTTCTTTCGCAAAGGAGCATTCCAAGGGTGAATGCTCCTTTGCGAAACAAAGAGCACGTGTGTACATGAGAAAGCGCAATACTTATTGCGCTTTACTTGTCCCGCAATAACTTATTGCGGGACAAGTATTCTCGTGTAGACATAGCCTGAGGGCTTTTACTATTGCGCTGCAAGAGGGTGTTGCCGCGCAACAAGAAAAATGATCGTGTGTACACAGTCAGCTTTATTGCGCGATAAGAAGCCTTATCGTGCAATAAAGTGATCGTGTGTATATAGCCTTAGTGAGAAAACCAGAGCTGGGATTAACTGGAAAATTCTGTAGCATAAATGCTTGGAAATTACTTTTGTGGCAAAAAGGAGTCTCAGTTGAAGGCTTGTGCTCTTTTGCCACTCGCAAGCATCTACCCACTTTCTGTGTGCCTAGAAGGGGTGTATTGTCCACCCAGAACTTGGCATGATCAGCTTGGATTTAGCAGGGAAATGAATGTGACCATTTTATTAAGCAGGCTTGGATTGCTGCCCAGACTGTCCCCTAGTTTGTAATGGTGTGAAATCAGCCTTAGTCTATCATTTTTTCTTGTTTTAATCACCAAAGAGAGACTGTACGGGCCTGATCCAAAGCACATTCAAATCAGTGGGACCTTTCCTGCTTATTTCAACGGGTGTAGGATCAGATCCTTTGAACAACAATGATTTTAGCTCTCACTGCTCATTCTCTCTCACATCACTTTTACATCAGGGTTACTTCTGGTTTACATTGACTCATGTGAGAGCAGATTCAGGCCCTCTGACTTCAGAACAAGACTGACAACACAAAGGAAGTCATTGGCTCTAGAAGGAAGTGGTTGATAAGGGCCTCGTGTAAAGAAACTACTGAGATCAAGGCAACAGAATGTAGTGCTTTTTGTGAGGTTGTCCCCATGTAAATATGCATGTGATAACATAACAGGACAAATTACTCCTCAGCCCTGTAGATGAAGTAGGGTGCTTACAACCTTTCTTCTTTAAACGTAAATATAGTTTACTGAAGCAACCTCTGGTATCTGATATTCTATTTTTTTTCTGGTCTTTTAGCACAATTGACCGACGGAAAAGGACGTTGCAGCTGCATAGGGAAAGGTTCTGATGTCATTCAACAAAAACACTTCGGAAAAATAGAAGTGATTCCCAAGAGCTCTTCCTGTGAATATGTTGAGATCATGTGAGTAGTGACTTAATCACTCAGATATCACCAGTGGGGCTAGTTGCTGCAATGGCAGGAAATCCTGGGATTTTTCCCCCCCTTTAACATAACTCTAAGGTCCGCCTCCGCATAGCAAGAAAAGTGAAGCACAATGATTCCAGAGGTTAAGGCCGAGATCATCACCTGCTGTAATCAACATAGCCCCAGAGACTTCAGTGGAACGTCACCACCT
Source organism: Pelusios castaneus (assembly GCA_007922175.1). Lineage (NCBI taxonomy): Eukaryota > Metazoa > Chordata > Testudines > Pelomedusidae > Pelusios > Pelusios castaneus. Next base: position 3,011,606 of record ML685884.1, on the reverse strand, counting down.
GAGGACTAGCCTGAAGGTTGTGATTCTCCCTGAATTTTTTAGTCATTTCCACTGGTGCACCGGATCTGAAGAGTAGCATTTTGTACTCACTGGCAGAGGGGTAAATGACTATACAGTTTATGGGGGAGTAGGGAATCAAGCTGTGAGGCTAAATGAAAACTAGATCCCATTTGCTAGGTGCACTATAAATACATCAGATAGAACTTCAATGTTTTTTAACTGATTTTGAGGCCTTTTGATTTTATGTTCACTCCCAGCTCACAGGGCTGGACTCCTACCATTCAGACCCTGGTTCCAGGTATAAAGAAAATGGTGACCTTGCCACTATATGAACACAAAGAAATGTATTCTTTTCCCTTTGTTCATTTCAGTGCTACATTGAAGCTCACTGGTGAGCAAATATGCTTGAACCCTGATTCCAAATGGGTACAGAAAATGATGAGAGCCATCATCAAGAAAAGGTAGGTTTTCCATCAGTCTGCAAAGAAAAACCCGTATGTGCTTAAGAGCTCACTTTGTTCTTATGCAGCAGTGAGATCCAACTTTGGGCTCAACAGCTTTCTCTTCGCCAGTGGTCACTGCAGAGTCACAGCTGGCAGCTGCTCACAGTGACCTCAGAAACCTGCATTGCAACCCCAGAAAATGGCATATTTCTTGGGACATAGTATAGGGTCTCTGGGAAATACAGAACCCCTCTCATTATAACACTATTCCCTACACCATGCAAAACAGCAGGTAAAATGCACTGCATTGTTTTGGGGCGGGAGGGGGGAACAAATTAAACAGCATGTGTGTAATATCAGACTTGTGCTGCATTTTGGGGATTTTCGCCCATGTTTGGGCTTCAGAAGCTAGAAAGTATGGCCGTCCTACTGAGAAATCACATGATTTAGGACCAGACTCTACCATATTTTACTCTTATTAAGTAACACCTTACTTCATAAATAATCCTATAGAAAGCAAAGGAACTATTTCTGGAGTAAGGTGGCAGAATCTGGCTCTTTAAATTCATCCTATTTTTCTACCAAGTGAGGAAATGTAGTACCTGATGGTCCTGCTTCTGATGTGACTTAAACTGGTGTAAATCAGGAATAAGTCCAATGGAATTGCACCGCATAAAGCTAGTGGTGAGAGGAAAATCAAGCCTTTCTTCTGTATGTGAAAGCTGGAAAGATTATACTGAATGGATAAAGTTCCCACTGTGTTTATTCCAATAGGTCTTCACGAAGCACTCGGCAGTAAGAGAAGAAAGCAAGATCATTTCAATAGACTAGTGACTTGTTTTTATAAGGATTGCAGAGCTTCAGGCTTCCTCTCCAGTGAGCCATGAGTTCGAAGCTGCTTCCTCCGCCTGACTATACAGCTTTTAAAATACAACTGCTGCAGCTGAGGCGAGTGTTAAACATTGTCCCCCCACATGGTCATTGTACCCATAAAGGGAAAACCTGTGTGCTGACATCATCTCGACACAGTAATGAAACATCAGTATGTCTCAGCATGAGAGATACGTGTATCCTCAATAATCCTATGGACAAACCAATGACAATAAGGGTTCAGTTTGGTCTTCGGGATCGCCTCGTGGTTACAAGTGGTAGTAGAGTGCTCTTGCTTATCTAATTAGCAAATACTTCTTTGGGCAGTGTGAATGGATTATTACAATCCTAACACAGATAAAAATATTGTCAGGTAATACTAAGAATTCCAAGTTCTGTTTTTCTAGTAGATATACTTGTTCCATGTTAATATATGTACTGTCACATGATTGTTGTTCTAGGGTACATGAAACATTTGTCTGTATGCTCTAAAAATAAAACTGAAGGCTTATAATATAAAGCTAACCACACTGTGTGGTTAACTGATAAACATTTATTACAGAGTAAATGCATCTGATCATTTATGAAATGCAATATAATAAACTGAATTTTATTCACAAACGTTTCTTATCTTAGCATTCTCCTTTTAAAGATAAACCGAATAAATACACTAAAAACACTTCTGCCTGTAATCATTCATCAGGTGCAATTTCATTCACTCCAGCATATTTACAGTTGAGTAGCTACATCTGAGAATGAATAAGAATATCCTACCGTATTAATTTGATACAAATACAGTTGGAGAAACTGCACGGCTCATGTGCATTCATTCACCCTCCAGTGAGCCAACAGAACTGTCTCCAACCCTCCTCCTGCATCTCTGACACTAGAACTGCATCCTTACTCCTCATCTTATCTTTCCCTCTTCCCCCCCAGAACACGCTGGAAAACAGCTAATTCCTATTCCCTAGCAATGGAAGCATTCCGCACTGGGGGCCGCCTTGCCAGGGGGCGCTGTTGGGACTGCCCAACGAGGTCGGTCTCTCTTCCTCCCATCTCTCTCGCTGCTTGGCATCTCCTTGGCCAGCGGGTGGCCAGGCTCCGAATGCGCGCGGGCGGTCGCTTTTGGAACAAGTTTGTCCTATCGCGGGCTTCCTTAGCGCCAGGAGCCAAGATGGCGGCGCCCAGGGGCTGCCCACGTGGCTGTTCCAGGAGGAGCAGCAATCCGCGCAGCAGTAGCAGCCATGTCTGGCCGCAACAACAATAAGCTGCCCAGCAATCTGCCCCAGCTGCAGAACCTGATCAAACGGGACCCGCCGGCTTATACGGAGGAGGTGAGAGACCGAGGACCCCAGTCCAGATTCATCAGCGTGCAGAGACAGCGGCTGTCGTGGGCGCCTAGATCTGAGGGACGGGGCGGGTGACTGAAGCGATATCTCTTTTGCTGGGGGAAGGGGCAAACTGCGTGGGTTGCGGAGAGGAGACGGTCCTGAGCAAGGGGTAACCAGATGTTGTGATCCTTAGTGTCACGGACAGTCCCGCCCACAGTGATATCCCTTTTGCTTGCCTTCAGTAGTGGGGGGAGAGAAGGGCTGCCCTCACATTCTTCATCAAAGGCGTGTTTATCCTGCGATGACTAATTGGATGTGTTCAAATTCCAAAGGGGTAGCCGTGTTAGTCTATTGTAGAAAGACAACAGAGTCCTGTGGCACTTTTGAAGACTAACAGATTTATTTATCGCATGAGCTTTCGTGGGAGAAAATCCCACTTCATCAGACGTTTTGAAGTAACTTTCCCATCTTCAAAGCGTCTGACGAAGTGCGATTTTCTCCCATGAAAGCTCATGCGATAAATAAATCTGTTAGTCTTTAAAAGTGCCACAGGACTCTGTTGTAATTGGATGTGTGTTTGGAAGCCTAATGGATGGGCTGAGGAAGGTTTGAGGTACTGCGTGTCTCCGCCACGCTACATGGAGGCACATACAATACAAACTGCGGGGCCTTGCCAACCTTCCTGGAGTGAGGTGTTCTGTTGTAAAAATGTACCTTTTCCCTTGCCAGGATACAGTTCTCTTCCCTGGAGATGTGCCAAAGGAGTAGCAGTGTTAGTCTAGTTCAACAAAACAAACAAGGAATTCTCTGGCACTTTTAAAGAGTAACAAATGGCATGTACTTTTGTGGGCAGAAACCCACTTAATCACATGCATAACATGGAAACTACAATATGGAAGAGAATAGATAAATGCAGAGAAGGGTAAGTCACAAGATCAGATAGTGCCATATAAGACAATGCTGCTCCCATTCTCTTGGGTCTATTGAATTCAGGATATGACTTCACATGCATTGAGTTAGGGTCTTCAGCCAGATCAAGACTCTTGTTTTTTTTCTAGTGACTTTACTATTTGAGTTGATGTGATATTTTTACTGATGTAGTTATGCCAGTATAAAGAAGCCTTATTTCTGGTGTGGTTTATTCATCTTCCTGTATATGAATGTCTATGCCATTGTAAACCACTGCTCTAGCCGTATAACTGCATTCAAGAGGAGAGGTGATAGGCAGCTCTACTGCTGAGCCTCTGCCAGTAGTTAATTTGGGACAACTTTTGTGTGTAGATCAGTGCCTGAGGGAGATTGGATACTTAAGGAAATATTAAGGAACAGTTATCTTATTCACAGTGAGTTTATGTGAGAGAAAATCCCACTTTGTCAGGTGCTTGAAGATGGAGAACTTACAGAATGGGAAGAGAATAAATGCAGGGAAGCATTAAGTCAGGTCAGACTGTTACAGCAAATCAAAGCAGTTGTTTAGATTCAAACAATAGAGAATAGCATATTAATAGGAGGTGAGGTAAAATTACTGAAACTGGAAGGGACTATGAAAGATCATTGATTCCAGTCCTGTTTCCTCATGGCAGGACCAACTACCCACTTAAACAATTCGTGACAGGTGTTTGTCTAACCTGCTCTTAAAAACTTCCAATGATGGAGATTCCACAACCTGCCTAGGCAATTTATTCCAGTGGTTAATCACCCTGACAGTTAGAAATTTTTTCCTAATGTCCAACCCAAATCTCCACAATCACCTGTTGTAATAAAAAAAGAACCCGAAATCCCTATTTAATCCTAAAGCAATGGTATCAGATCTGCACGTGAATTCCAATTCTGCAGTTTCTCTTTGAAGCTTTGATCTGTAATCCATTTGTCTTAAGTATGGCTATTAACAAATCATCATGGAATGAGCAGAGAGATTGAAACGTTCCCCTGTTGGTTTTGAATGTTATTTCTGATGTCAGATTTGTGTCCATTTATTCTTTTGTGCAGAGACTGTCCTGTTTGTCCAACGTATAAGTCAGAATGGTATTGTTGGCACATGATGGCATAAATCACATTGGTGAATGAGCCCTTGATGGAGTAGCTGGCTTGTTTAGGTCATATGATGGTGTCTTTTGTGCAGATATATGGTCAAAGTTGACAACAGAGTTTGGTTGCAGGGATACGTGCCTGCTTTAATGTTTCAGTAGTTGCTGGTGAGTATCTGTTTGAGGTTGCGGGCTGTTTGTAAGTGAGGAGAGGTTTGTCTCCCAAGGCTTGAGAGAGTGAGGGATCATTTTGTAGAATAGGCTGTAGATCAGGGGTTCTCAACCCCTGGCCCGTGGGCCAAAAGTGGCCTGCGGGGCATTTTAAAATGGCCTGTGCTCACTGCCTGGCCGCTGGCTGGGAGCTCTGCTGCGGCTGCCCGCTTCCCCTTTGGTCCCGGCCAGGGTTCCAGGGGATGCGGGCAGGCTGCGGGCTGGTGCAGCATGGCTGGCGGGCATGTTGGGGAGATGTGGGCCGGCGCAGCACAGCAGGGGTGCTAGAGGAGTGCTGGTCGGCCAGCGCAACTGTGGGGTGTGCTGGATGCTGTGGGTGGCCGCCAGCAACGCAGCGTGACTTGGGGTCCGGAATCCATAGACTGGGATGGCCATGGGGGAGGCGGGAGCATGGGCTGTGCTGTTGCTGGGGCCCATAGCCTGCCCACAAACTGGCCCTGTTCATGGGCATCCAGCCCCCACCACCATTTAAAAAAAAAAAAAAAAAAATTCATTTATTTTCAAATTTTTAAAGAATCTTTTTGGCTTGAGGGCCACAAATAAAATTTTTACAACTCTGAAGGGCCACTATTCTATTTAATTAAAAGTTTACTTAAATTTAAATAATCAGGTTTAATTAATTTTAATTAAATTTAATTTGAGTTTAATTTAATTCTAATGTGAATTTAATTAGTCTGGTGGCCCCTTAGGGTTCTTAAATTTATATTTGTGACCCTCGAGCCAAAAAGGTTGGGAACCACTGCTGTAGATCCTTGCTGGTGTGCTGTAGAGGTCTGACTTGGGGGTTGTAGGTGGTGATGACCAATGGTGTTCTGTTGTTTTCTTCCTTGGGCCTCTCCTGTAGTAGTTGACTTTTGGATACCTGTCTGGCTCTGTCAATCTGTTTCTTCACTTCCCAAAGTGGGTATCTGTAGTTTTAAGAATGTTTGATTAGGAGATTTTACCTCACCTCCCTCTACTATGCTATTCTATGCTGTTTGAATCTCCACAACTGCATTGACTTCCTGTAACACACTGCCCTGATCCTATGACTTAAATTTCCCTGCATTTATTTTCCTCCCATTCTGTAAGTTCTCCTCAAGTATCTGACAAAGTGGGATTTTCTCCCATGAAAGCTCATGAGATAAATAAATGTGTTAGTCTTTAAAAGTGCCACAGGACTCCTTGTTTGTTTTGTTGAACTAGCTTTACAGGTAGAGTCCTGCGCGGATACATATACGTGGTTCCGCATCCGATCTGCAAGAAATCGTCTGTTGATATCCGTGTTGTATCTGCGGATGCGGATATAATGTGGATATCCATGTATTTGTAGGGCTCTAGACATGCACAGATAAAAATATGTGGATCTGTATCCGAGCTGCATCTGCAAGAAATGGTCTGTGGATATCTGCATTGTATCTGCGGATATGATGTGGATAGCCGCGGATTTGCAAGGCTTTATTTACAGGGCTACCCCTCTGGAACTTGTAAAAATATTTTCTCCCTCTTCTTCATTTCACAGACGGGTGTTAAAGATGGCTAGTCCGCTGGCATATATTGCGCATGACGCTTATAAGGAAGTGTGGTCCAAGATAGTATCTGTGCTAGGGGGAGGAAGGGGCTTAGATTTCTTGATGCTGAGAAGCTGTTTCATCCAGCTAAGAGTGAAATGCCGTATTTGTGTTTTAGTTTCTTCAGCAGTACCATCACTACCAGTCCAATGTGGAGATTTTCAAACTCCAGCCAGATAAGCCCAGTAAGGAGCTGGCTGAATTGGTGATGTTCTTGGCACAGGTAAAATCTTTAATTCTAGGAAAAACAAACACATTGAACTATTAAAGATGACTTACAAAGTCTTTCCCCAAAATGAAATCATTGTAAGCTATATACTGATGGCTTACCTAGCTAGGAACAGGTGACAAATCACTGATGGAAAAAACATTAATAATCTTTATTTTGTAAAATTCCTGTTTCCCAGTGTTGCTTTCTGTAGGATACAGTATAAAGTGATAAAAATAAAACATTTTGAAGATTGAACTGTTTATTGAAAAAATAAAGGAACACTCCAGTTGAGTCCCATTTGACAGACTGCATTTCTTCAGCAGAATTTTAGCAGATATGTTTTAGAATGATTCTATAGTGTTGCCAAATGGAACTTGTTGCTTTGTAATTATTTTATATTTGACATGGATGTTGCAAATCCCCTTTAAATGCATTGAACATACAGATTTTACAGAATACTTAATCCCCCTCTTTATTAAAGAGGTGAGCTTCATCTGTACGTAGTTAGTTATGATAGACATTCACTGGTCAAAGAAATATTTTGAAATGCAATATATTAAAATGTTAGTCATTGTAAATATATATTTGGTTATGGGTTGTTTTTTACAGTATCAGATATAATTCATTGGCAAATATACTATTGCTACAATGTTACAGTTTATTATGAGAACCTCAATAAAGGTTTTTTTTCATGTATACAGGTTGGACACTGCTATCCAGAACATCTTGTTGATTTTCCACAGCAATTGAAAGAACTGCTTTTTTACAACCACACAGTTTTGGATGCAGATCTTCGAATGGTAAGTCTGACATTTAACGCACTGGTAATTATTAATAAGGTCTATAAGGGGTCTGTACAGAATTTTATTATACAGTACCATTAAGGTCTTACATTGTTCTAAGTAACTATTGTGTGCCTCAATTTTTCAGTGCCTAGATTTCTGAAAATCAGGCTTCATTAAGATGCCGCAAGCTGGGTATTCAAAAATCAAGGCAGGAGTGGTTCTGTTGGTAAAGAAGTGGTACCCTGGTTTTGAGGCCCACCACATAGAAATAACAACGAGAGTCCTGTGGCACCTTAAAGACCAACAACTTTCTTTGGGCATAAGCTTTTGTGGGCTCCAACCCACTTCTGTCGAAGCCCATGAAAGCTTACACCCAAAGAAATTTGTTAGTCTTTAAGGTGCCACAGGACTCTCGTTGTTTTTGCTGTATACAGACTAACACAGCTACCCCTCTGGATATTGTCACATAGAAATAGCACATCATGGCCCTGATCCTTCAAAGACTGATGCACCTAATTAATTTACTGTGAACCGTCTTGTTGACATCACTGAGTCTACGTGTGTGTAAAATAAAGCACGTGTATCAGTTTGAGCAGGATATGGGAATTTTTTTTTTTTTTTTTTTGAAACAAATGAATAATAAATACTCCTGTCTCAGTAATTTTCTAATCGTCGTTCTGGTTGCTGCTTCTTTCTTGCAGACATTTTGCAAAGCTCTCATCTTATTAAGAAACAAGAATCTAATAAACCCCACAAGTTTGCTGGAACTTTTCTTTGAACTCCTGCGCTGCCATGATAAACTTCTACGAAAAGTAAGCTGCAGAATAACGATTGCATTCATGTCCCCGGGGAGTCCTCCTGTTGGTGTTTTTCCCTCTTTTATGAGACGGAAGCACAAGTAATGCGGCATTACCAAACAGCCATTTGCTTTTCCCAGCAGCTAAATATAGAACCTTATCGTACTTCTGTTGGCTCCAGCAGCAAAGATTTTAGTGTATTTGGGCTTCTAGCAGCTTGGTGTGGATTTAGAACTGCAGAATTGGTCTCCAGACTTCTTACCCTGTGTCCCCCTGTCTGCCTCTGAGCTGGGGCTAAAATGGGGCCATGGGCATGGCTTCTGGCGCTGCAGCTAGGCTCAGGGCTGGATGCCGTGAGCCATGGTGGTGGGCCGGGCCAGGAGCAAAGCTTGGGATAGAGTGTAGTTGGGTGGTGCTCCCTCCCTGCCCCACCATGGAGACTGGTCTAGGCTTGGCTGTGCCATTTCCCCTCACTCTCCTGACCATTCCTCTGCAACCCCTTGAGGGCGGGGAGGGTCATGCCTCACAGTTTGGGGACCTATGAGCTAAGGAGACGCAGCAGTACAGTGGTTCCAGTTGCACCATGGGGAATGTCACGACACCGTCCCCTGAGTATTTCCACTAAATCTTAAATCTGTGGCGCCTGAGCCCACACAAGGAGTTAGTTACTTAGGCTCAGTGCAGTCAGCAGCACTAAAAAATACTCAAAACTGCTAGGAAGCAAGCCCATAACTCTTAAAGGACATTCCCCCCACAGCTTTTTTGGGGAAGGGGAGGGCAGCATACACTATTTCATCTCCCATTTCAAGTTTCTAAAGCTGGCCCTTTCACACTCACTCTGTTTAACCCAGAGTGTCCACCTCCGAAAGATTTATCACTAACTGGAAATGGAATCAAACTAACTATGACAATCGGTCAAAACCCAGTTGAATTTGCAAAAGAGATTCCAGCAATCCAAGGAACACTTTATTATGGCTGTATTCGATGGTGTTCAGTTCTCCACTCTCTCTGCATGCTGCAAAGACTGTGGGCTTGTGTACACAAGGAAATAATGTAGTTCACTCAAATAAAGTATTTTAATTCCACATTAACTTATTCCACTTTTTGCTTTGACTGTCCTGGTGTGGTTAAATTTAGGTTGGATTAGATAACTAGCACACAGCAAGTTGTGGGTGTTGATCTACATTGAATTAGTGTGTTGTGCGCTGACTTTCCGTGTGGATTCTGCTACCCACATGAAAAGTTCCTTAATGCACACTGACCTATTCTGCTTTGAAACAGGAGTGGATCAAAGTGCGTGGAGGAACTTGAAGGGTGTGGTAACAGGATCACAGTGAGAGTGGGTGCATGCTAGTGTGCTGTAGATTTATAACTCAATTTGCTGTCCATTAACTGTTCATCTAGGCAAAAAGTTATTTCATGTTAGAAGTTGGCTTATGCTAAGGTGCAAAAAGTCATTCAGTACAGACTAGGAGTGTCCACACGAGGAGTTAGTGCAAAACAGCTAATGTTGTTTAAAGTCACACCCTGGCTTGTTCCACCTAATGTCCCACGTTGACAAGCCTTCTGTGTGCCCTGAGTAGCCCTGATGAAGTCAGTGGGACCATTTGCAGGAAATCTTTTTCCAGGATTGGGGTGGATGACTTTTTTGCCCCTCCAAACTGTGGCTTTGGAAGAAATGTCTTTGCCATAGTGACTCGCTCCCTCCATGCATGATAATACTAATGGGCATTTGGGAATGAAGGTTGGGAGGCTGCAGATTGTAAATATGCCACTTTAAAATGCTACTGTGCATGTCACTGTTTATTTACAGACTTTATACACTCACATTGTGACAGACATCAAGAATATAAATGCTAAACACAAGAACAATAAAGTGAATACAGTAAGTATACTGGTTTTCAGGTTTACTTAGAATTAATGCTTTTTATTATGAAAACTTTTCCAAATTCTCTCATCATTTTCCCAATTTCTTCTTCTTAAGACACTGCAGAACTTCATGTATACTATGTTAAGAGACAGCAATCCTACTGCAGCGAAAATATCTCTGGATGTGATGATTGAACTGTATAGAAGGAATATTTGGTGAGTGTGAGGGCATAGAATTGGTTCTCGATTATTCTGGAGCAACACAGATAAAAACTGATATTTTTAAATAAAAAAAGACTTAAAAATTAAACTGCATTTTTTTATTTAAATTAACTGAAGGTTTATTTTTAAAAACAAACCTATTTTAAATTATGACAATCTGTGTTAAGGCCTAAACTGGATGTAATTTATTAAAATAATTTAACACACACACATATATAATATTAAGCAGTACCTCTTTCCTGCTTAATTTTAAAGAAAATCTGACCACTGCATTGTGGAAGTCTCTGGCTAAGCGTCTGGCACCAGAGTTTGCTGAATGACTAAATCAGCTTTTGAGAGCAGTAGGCTATTTTGCAAGTTCTGAGAGAATATTTTCTTCATTCAGATATTTCAGATCAATGACTGCTTTATCCAAAGTTAGGAGTTGAAAAGGCAAAAAAGCTTGTTTTCCTTTTCCAATCTATGAATAAAAATGAAGTGTGAGAGGATGAGAACTCCTGATTCTAACAACTCAAACCTGACACACCCACTCCTGTAATATACCCATAATCTCTGGCTGAATTCCCAAAGTTCTCAAATCATCACTTATAGGCTTCAAATGACAGAGACGCCACTCTTTACTCCAGTTCAAGCCAGCAAATGACCCGTGCTCCATGCTGCAGAGGAATGGAAAACCCCCAGGCTCTCTGCCAGTCTGACCTGGGGAAAATTCCTCCCTAACCCCAAATATGGTGATCAGTTAAATCCTGAGCACGTGTGCAAGATCTACCAGCCAGGCACCCAGGAAAGAACTCTGAGAGCCATCCCCACTTAGTTTCCCATTTCTGGCTATTGGGGATATTTGCTTCCAGCAAGCGGGGTAGCCGTGTTAGTCTAGTTCAGCAAAACAAACAAGGAGTCCTGTGGCACTTTTAAAGACTAACACATTTATTTATTGCATGAGCTTTCCTGGGAGAAAATTCCACTTCGTCAGATACTTTGATAAGTTCCCCATCTTCATTTTTCTCCCATGAAAGCTCATGCAATAAATAAATGTGTTAGTCTTTAAAAGTGCCACAGGACTCCTTGTTTATTTTGCTTCCAGTGGTTCCAGATAGGTCACATATAGGCAGTCTCATCATCTCATTCCCTCCCTCATCCATTTTAAGGACAGGGCTTTTGCAGTATTGATTAATAGCTTTATAAATATTTGACATTCAGCTCAAATTCAGTTCAGGGCCTACAATGTTATAAATCTCTCTTCGAGATTGTTTGTTTCTGTCAAACCTTTCCGGTAGCGTTTGTAACAAAACCCAATCTCTCTGCATTTAATTTTAACAGGCAATTTTTTTTCACTTGAGGTTTCTTTTACTGTCGGGCCTGCCATTGTTCTTACTGCTTCATCATCATTGTCAAAGTGCAGTTGTGTGTTTTGTACTCGCCGCTGTGGACTTAGATAAGCTTATATGCTTCTGTGCATCTTGACCTGATCTTTTTGTGGGGGGGGGAAATGGCACTGAATGGCATGAAGAAACTTAACCTCTTGGTTTGCTTTTGAAATCACTTACGGTGTGACGAAAGCACCTGGCTTTGTGGGATTTGTTTCCTGTGACCCCACTATGCATTTTGTTTGCCATGATGGCTTGTTTTATGCCACTTCCTTAAGAAATTTTCATAAGCAGCAAACATCCTGTTACTATAAATGTAAAACTATAAATATATAAATTTTCTAAAAATATATTAATGTTTTGCTTATTCCAGGAATGATGCAAAAACAGTAAATGTTATCACAACGGCCTGCTTTTCCAAAGTCACGAAGGTAAGATGGAAGCCTGTCTGAAATGCCAGTATCTTTTGCTTCAGCAGTTTCCTTTTTATAATTATTCACTAAGGTGTTTCATTAACTTTTGACTTGAAATAGCAATAGCACAACTTAAATTTATTTCTAATGTGGAGAAATAGGTTTGTCACTTCAGCACATGAAGCAGCAGCCATGGAAGTGAGTACTGAGCTGTTGCTGGCTGGCATGAGGTTGCATACTCTCTTGAACTGGGCAGTGCCGGCCAAAAGTGGCTTTCGGGAGCGGTGCCTCATTTTACTTCAGCACTGTGGTACTTTCTCAGTAGAGCCCTGCAAATCCGCATTATATCTGCATCTGCAGATACAATGCGGATATCCACAGACCATTTCTTGCAGATGCAGATCGGATAAGGATCCACATATTTTTATCTGTATAGGGCCAGAGCCCTGCAAATACGCAGATATCCGCGGATATCTGCATTATATCCGCATCCGCATCCGCAGATACAATGTGGATATCCACAGGCTATTTCTTGCAGATGCAGATCGGACAAGGATCCACATATTTTTATCTGTACAGGGCAAGAGCCCTGCAAATACGCAGATATCCGCATTATATCCGCATCTGTGGATACAATGCGGATATCCGCAGACCATTTCTTGCAGATGCAGATCGGATACGGATCCACATATTTGTATCTGCGCAGGGCTCTATTTCTCACTCATCACTGGTATCTTAGCTGTGATTGGGGTGAATCTGAGCCTTCTGCCTTTGTATCCCCAGAAACAGCCCTGTATCTGGAAACTGCAGTGGAGGTGGTCCTAGAAATGGCTTGGGTCATTTCAAGGTTCAGACTCATGCTCTGTTTCTTAAAACTACCTTAGGCTCCTGAAACTGAGCGTAGGAGCTCAGGTGGCTGCCAGTGTTTCCGTGAATCGCCTTACGGCCCAGAGCGATAAAACCAAAATTATACTAGCAGCTCCAGAAACCAGACTTTGCACAATAGGCTGTGTTTATACCACAGTCGTTTGTCAGGGATCGCACCTTTTTACACCTTTGACTGACAGAACTCTGGTGGCATCAGCCTTTAGTTTTGATGCAGTTATGCCGGTATAGCTTGACTTGCTTAAGGGTGGTAGAATAAACTATGCCGAGTATGGCTGGTAAGAAGATACAGTCACACTGGGGTGCTTTGCCAGTATATCTGTGCTAGTAAAACAGCCCTAGGGCAGCCTGGCCTTAAGCTGTGTCAGTGATACACGTTCACATGGGCCATTGTGAAAGTCTCATAGACTCCAAGGTCAGAAGGAACCAGTACAATTATCTAGTCAAACCACCTCCAAAATGCACACCTCAAAACCTCAGCCACCTACTCCTGCAATAAATTTCTAATCAATAAGACTTCAAGGTGCAAAGAATCCGCTAGCAAGTGAGCTGTGCCTCATGCTACAGAGGAAGACGAACCCACACACCCCGAGCCTTTGCCAATCTTCCCTGGGGGAAAATTCCTTCCCTCCCCCAAATATGGCGATCAGTTAAACCCTGTGAAAGTCCTGCTGCACTTGATCACTTGTATACAATTGCTTCACTGTTGCAAGACAGGCAACAAAGTTTTCAGTCAGTGTGTCCTGCTGTTTGTTGTCTCTTGTTATGGACAACTGGTGATTTTAGTGTGATATGACATAGAGACCTTTGCCTCTTGTAAACTAATTCTTCCCTTCTTCTCCCCTCCTCTCCTCAAACTGCCCCTGTCTTTCAGATATTAGTGGCTGGTTTGAAATTCTTCCTTGGGAAAGATGAAGATGAGAAAAAAGAGAATGATTCAGAATCTGAGGTTAGTCCAGAGGCTAATTCTCCGTGAGTCACTTTTTCTCAAACACTGAAAAATGTATCTGCAATAGGTATTTCGTATCCTTATTTATCCGCCCATGTCTCTTACTGCATTGCCCTCTCGTCTCTTCTGTGATGCCAGCCTTCTGCACCCATTTGTCTGTCTTCTCCACACACCGGTAGGCTTTCTTTCCAGGCCAGCCAGAAACAATAAAAGAAAATCTGTTCGTTTGACGGATTCAGTCTCCTCAGAATGAGTGCTGTTATTGTTAATGAGAGTGAACCTGTATGTTGAGATCAGGAAAGAAGTTGCCTTCATTAAGCACCACTGGTCTAGCAGCGTGTGACCTCATAACTCCCATCAGAAGAATAAGCTAGCGGGAAAAACAATTTTTTCCCCTTACAGATTGTAAGAATGTATTTGTGCCTAACAGTGCCCTTCATGGTGATACAAAGCAGGGGTGGTCCCTGTCCTGAAGAGCTTGCTTTGCAAAGTACTTTTCAAGGAAGCGTGTGATATTTTTAGGGCCTGTCTTGTAGTCATTACTGTTCACTGGCCAAACTCTATTTAAAATCAGTTGGTGATGTGCTTGAATAGGGATGTGGAGATTGAGCTCTGACTGTTTAAAAGGTAAAGAATTACTGGACGCCTGCTGTAGACTTGTGGTTGAGAAGCTGGACTTGAGACTTGGGGGACCAGGGTTTTGTTTTGTTTTTGTTTGTTTATTTATTTATTTTAAATGAAAGCTTTGTTACAGAATTTGCCTGCCACTTAATCTGTCTGTGGCTTAATTCCTCATCTGTGGGGAAAATAGCATTTCTTTGTCTCACATCAGTGTTGTGAGGATCAAATTATTGATGTTTATGCGCTCCCCATACATTAGTGATGTCAGACAAGAAGATAGATGCTGTTGCACATTCTCTTTTGAACAAATTCACGGAAGTACGTTATCCTGACCTCTCCCCCCCTGCCCAGCAAATTTATATGATCTGTATCCAGATCCTTTTAAAGTGTTGCTCATGAATTGGGTAATGTTGAATAATACGTTAATGTTGCTAAAAACTAATGCCAGATCTATTAAATTACTTTATTGGTGTGCTGTTACCTGATCATAATTCTTAGTATACGTGTTCTAATTTATGAAGTCAGAATTTAAAGTGTTTGAAATGAATGTCTGGCTGGTTACAGGGCCAATTTTTGGAGATAGAGTGAATTAGTTTCGTATTTTTGAAAACCTGGTGTGTGAACCCTGAAAGATGTTGTGTGAGAGCTGCAATTTCCTACTTGACACCTCATTCCCTTCAATCATGCTCCTCTGATGTTCATGCCAAAGGATGAAGGGCCCACAGCCAGAGACCTCATGGTGAGATATGCAACGGGAAAGAAAACCACCAAGCACAAGAAGAAGCTGGAGAAAGCCATGAAAGTTCTGAAGGTAAGGGAACCCCAGCTGGACATTCTGGCACCAGCATGGAACTAGCAGCAGGCTCCAATTGTAAAGTTGCTAGTGGTGGCTTGGTAGGAAGGGAAACAATCATAAATTGAATACTTCTAAAGCTAAGTAGGGTTTTAAAAGCAATCAGCCTAACAATGCAGGGCTTAATTGAATTCTTTTCATACACTGGGACCCTTCAAGCCCTGGATTTTTGTGCTTTTATCTGTCCCTTAGCGAGCTACCCTTTGTCATGTCTTCTAGACAAAGCTTGCTATGATGTTCTAGCCGTGTCCAGCTTGGTGTGCCTTATGTTCCTGTGGAAGAACATGGGTTGAAATGAGACTTTGCTAGGGTAGATTATGAACCGGGATCTTTCATGACTTACATTTCATGCAGTCCTTTTGTGTGTGGTATACTGCATTGTTTGAACTGCTGTTTCCCAAGCCTGGTTGGGAACCAGTATTTATATACCTGGAGATATGTTTTAAGAGTTTGAGTGGAGTTATTACAGAGAATTGTTTCTTGGATAACTGGCTGTTGAGACTTGTCCACGTACTTAGGGTTTAACTGATTGCCATATTTGGGGTTGGGAAGGAATTTTCCCCCAGGGCTGATTGGCCTGGGCTCTGGGGGTTTTTCGCCTTCCTCTGTAGCACAGGGCATGGTTCACCTACCGGTGAATTCTCTGTATCTTAAAGTAGGAGCTAAATAACTCGGTCATAGGTTGGTGGCCTATTGCTGTAGTGGGTGGGTGAGGTCTTGAGGCCTGCATTTTGCAGGAGGTCAGACTAGATGATCGTACTGGTCTCTTCTGACCTTAAAGTCTGTGAGTTTTAGTTACAGTTTGCATTTACTTTATTTGGAGTCATAGGACTTAAAACCATATGTAACTCAAGAAATGCTAAAAGAAGTGATGAACTTTACTATTTTAAATTAAAACACGCCTCTTAAAGTTGGAACTATGAAATGGCACTTTCCATAACTGATGTCTGAAATTAGCTTAGAACAACCCTTCCATGGAAAACAAAAAGTGTTTCCTTCTCTTGCTGTCATACAGAAACATAAGAAGAAGAAAAAGCCAGAGGTGTTCAACTTCTCCGCTATTCATTTGATCCATGATCCCCAAGGTAAGCACTATGTCCAAGTCAATTGATATATATGCACCTTGGAAATTTTCAGATGTTGGTTCCCAGATCATGATGTTCAGGCAAAACTGCAATGGGAGATAGTTATGTTCCGCTGTTTAAACATGGGTATGATATGGATTGCTTAGAAACCACATTTCAACATCCGATCTCCAAGCACTTCACAAATGTTAATTAAATCTCACAGCAGCTTGGAAATTAGGATGAATAGTCACTGTTTTTTAAGCCTTGAAGGCATCTCTGTTGTGATCATCTAATGTAAACTTCCTGCATGATACTGGCCATAGAATTCCACTCAGGAACTTCTGCATGAAGGCTCATTCCAAAGGGGGAGCCGTGGTAGTCTACGTCAGCAACACCGGGAGTCCTGGGGCACTTTTAAAGACTAACAAATTTATCTCATGAGCTTTTGTGGGAGAAAATTTTTGTGATTTGTTGTTGTCGTGACTTTCTCCCACAAAAGCTCATACAATAAACAAATTCGTTAGTCTTTAAAAGTGCCACAGGACTCCTTGTTTATTTTGTACGAAGGCTGTAACTCAAGGGCGTCAAACTCCTTTGGTATGGTGGGCCAGATTTGACTTAAATGTACTTCAAGTGGGCCATATATACCATATATTGAAATTGTAGGGCCTACACTTTTGCAGCATTGTAGATCACTATGTATGTAAAACTGCTCCGCCATAATGTGAGACTGTGTGTGGGGGTGGGGGGAGGAGGAGAGAGAGAGAGAGAGAGTGGTCTCAGGGAGTGCAGTATTGCATACCCTGTGTTACCATGGGACCTGTACACTCTTGTGGCATTGTGGAGCACTGGCTATGTGAGACTGCGCTCTGCTGTTCCGTGAGTGTAGCCTTACAGAGCGCAGCCGTGGGCTGGACAGAAGAAGTTATCTGGCCCACAGGCCATGTGTTTGACACCCCTGCTATAACTTTTCTGAGCCAAGCTTATCTTTATTTATTTATTTATTTTTAAAAGATACCCATTCTTGATTTAAGAACATCAGTTGATGGGCAAACCTAGGGAAATGGTGGAATGCTTTAATGGCTAACTATCATTAATCACTTAAATTTGCTCCTTATTTCTAGACTGTTTTGTTTGATATTACTTTCTCACTTTAGGCATCATGAACCTGCTCCCCCCCCCCCCCCCCAATAGGCCTCAACTTAGCCTCTTTTTTAGTGTACATTAGGTGGCTTTAAATATTGATCCTAAAACTGCCAAGCCGTGAAGCTGTGTAAATATTCCAGTCCCGTGCACCCCCTGGCAGCCTGGTATGGGGCTGTAGGTGTAGCCAGCATGAATTCCCCCATTGAGCATCAGTAGGTTCATTTTAGTAGGTCTCAAGAATGTGGTTCACAGCTCCGAAACTTACTCCACAGAGCAAAGTGTCTGAGGCTGGTCAGGCTGCTCTGCAGGACTGAGAGAGGGTTGTCCAGCGCAGGCTTTGTGGCATCTAGTGCTGTCTTCCTTGTTCAGCTTCTTATTCCTTTTTTAAATAGCCCAGCACCAGGATGGGACAGGGCCTCTTTGGGCCTTTCAGACTCTATTTCGGGCCCTACCTCAGGTGCCAAGCTTCGCTTCTTCTGGTTTCTCCTGCAAATTACTTTTTTTTCCTGCCCTTTGAGGCCCAAGTGTTTCAGGCTGTCACCTGACTCCATTTTCATCCAGCCCCCTTAGGCTGGAAATCAGCATAGACAGAGCGGATTCTGCAGGAGTGGCTGGCTAGCCCCAGGCCTCTTGGCCCCTAAAGGGGAGGGCAACCATGTCATAAGCCCATTTGATTTACTTTGTTGCTCATTTTCCTGTTTTCAATTTCAGGCTTTTATCAGCAATCTTTTTTTTTTTTTTCCTCCTTTATTCATATTTTTTCTTTTTGCTGATCTAAAGCAGTAATTGATTCACCTTGTATTTCCTCAGGGTGAAGCTAGCTGAGCCTTAATAGCTGATTAACTAATGACTTGTGACTGTTATTCTTCAAGGTCTTTAGGGTGTCAAGCTGATACGCATCCTGCTTTGAGACCCTTGAGTTTTTAGCGCTGTTGCTTCTTGCTAACGTGCCATGTTGCTTCCAGATTTTGCAGAGAAACTCTTAAAGCAGCTGGAGACCTCCAAGGAACGATTTGAAGTAAAGATGATGCTCATGGACCTTATCTCGAGACTAGTTGGAATACACGAGGTACGACTCACGTTAACGGCAATGTGCTTTTGAGCGCTTGTGTCAGAAGAAGGCTTGACACGCAGTCACGGTCTGAATGTGGCCATCTTCGCATAGTGCATTGGGACTGTAGCCTTTCACCACTGGAGACCTGGTCTTTGTAAATGAAGTTGAGTTTGGCCTCATTCTATTTCCTAATGGTCTGTGGCAGCAAGCCGCTCCATGTCTTGCACTGCTAGCTGGCCTGAGCGGTAAGGGCCTTGCAGATCAGGAGTCACTTAGGTTTATAAGAATTACAAAAGGGAGTGTCCATTCTAGGATCTGAGTGCGCTTGGCAGTCTCTTCAAAGCAGTGTTTACCACAGACTCTGGCACTTACAAACTAACAGCAACATGAGTATAACTGAACTGTATCAGTCCCCACAAACCAGATCTCTACAGTGCTCCAACTTCTCCTTCCTCCCAGCTCTCTGTGAGCCAGGGAGAAAAGATGGGCCTTGCTGCCTGTCCTGGAGGTTGACAAACTCAGGTGGTAGTGAGTGTGTGAGGGGAAACCTGCAAGGCCACGGTCTGTGCGGCCTGGTTCCGGCACTGCTATCTCTTTGTCAGACTGCTTCAGAAGAAAAATGAGCAGCTTGGAAATTGGAATTCATCTGCCATAATGTGGAATCCTAAATGTTAAATACTGAGGTGCAGTGAGGTTTTGAGGTTCAGGTCTGTTGCTTAGCAGGCTGATGACCATGTGATGAAGGCCATGCCCAGGAGTGGTGCCCCTTTGACAGTCTTCTTGGAGGCTAGCTTCCATGCCCACTGACTCCTCAGCCACCCTCTTGTGCTTAGAGGAGGTCCCTCTATCTCAAGATTGAGGTCAAGGAAATTGGCAGGCCATCGTGGGACATTTGCATTGCCATCCCACTCCACAGCCAATAGGAGCCCTTCCTTCCATTGACTTCACTGGGATTCGGATTGGGACCAATGTTTTCTTTAGAAAAGTAACATCTCAGCACAGTATTTTTATTCCCTTAGTCTAAGGCAGCCAAACACATCAGTATCCACTCTCTCTGTTGCAAACATGGTGCCCGGTGACCCCAAAGCTATCTGTGTGGACCATTGTCTATGCAAAATTATTATGAATGTTTCACAGCCCCTCTGTCTAGACAAGGGAATAAGTGTTGTAAGGGTTTTAATTTAGTATCAACTTCCCCCCCACAGCTCTTTCTCTTTAACTTCTATCCCTTTGTGCAACGGTTCCTGCAGCCCCATCAGAGAGGTAAGCAATTATCGGCAAAATATGTACACTCTCTCTGCCTTTGTGTTTGCATTCACATATTGACCCTGGCTAGTCGGTCTGGAGCTGTAGGATAGAGCGTGGACAGTCAGGTTTGCCTTGTCAGATAGGGAGAGTGTGGAAGGTGGAGGTTGAAGAACAGAGATGCAGTTTTTGCTATAAAAGCCTTGATTTCCAGAGAGAGGGAAATTGTGTGCTCCATATCTCAGAAACAGTGCGAAAATGCTTTCAAAGCAGACTAGACTAGATTTGCAGTGTTCTGTGAATTAAACCAAAACCCTGCAAGAAGCCATCTGTAACTGTTAAGCAAAGCTGATGTCTCTTGCACTGTAGTTTGTCTGGAGCTGAATTCTCAAAGTGCTCTACAATCCATGGGTTGTTCTTAAAAATTGATGGCCAGCCAGAGGCCTGGAATAAAGTTTGTGGAGGCTGATCAAGGGCTTTGTTGGGACAGAGAATGATTCAGAGGATCTGGTTCTGCAGCCCTCAGGTGAGGTCAAGGTCTGTGTGGCAGCTTAGAGCGCTAAAGCGTCTTTCTTGAAGGGGCCCAGAATTAGGAGTTGTAGTATGTGGAACTATTGTGAGACATGTCTACTTTCAATGCTGTGTCTATTGTATGTGTAACTTTCCTCTGTTTGTTTTTTATTCCTCTAGAAGTGACCAAGATTCTTCTTTTTGCTGCACATGCTTCTCATCAGCTGGTGCCACCAGAGGTCAGAATTCTTCCAAATCTCATTAGTATTAAAAAACAGACAAATGTGGAATGACAAACATGGGAAATGGAACTACTGAATGTGTTGGCAAAGCTACGTTGAGAGAGAGGCAAAAAACTGCCCAGTCGTGTTAAAACTCACAGGCTGGGAGTGGTGTTGGAGGCTGGGTTTTGTTTTATGTAGGAAAGGTAATGCAAAAGAGTGATTTCTTGGTGGTGCCTGCTCAGTTCCTCTGAGATGTGCCCTCTTAGTGTCAGGTGGGGTTAAAAAGCACACACGTATCTCTCAAAAAGTGAACATTTGTGCTTGTTGGTTACTTAAGCAAGTTTTACGGTTTGCATGCTATTAAGAAAAATAATTAATAATCAATACTTGTGACTCTTCAGGGTTCACTCAGGCCAGTGGGGGGTGCAGTCAACCCAGCCATACAGTTCTGGGTGCCTTACATCCTATGCTGTTGTGGCCACGATGACTCCAAATGGCATACAAGTGTGCTGGCCACATTCTGGCTTCTGCAGCCCAGTTACCCTTTGCAGGGGACCCTCAACATTCCTTGCAGTCCTGAGTTGCCCCCCAAAACAGCTTCAGATGGAGCTCAGTCCCTTTCACTGCACCACTCTCCAAATGTTCTTAAATTGGCCACTTCTTTACAGAGATGGTACCCAGCACTAATATGTTAATTTGGCTGAGGATTTTCTGCTGTGTAATAAATTGAGATTGTTTATTAACAAAGAACTTATCTTTCACCAATGCCAAGAAGGAGGAATTGCAATAGAAGTGGTTACAAACACATACAAGTAGAAATACCCGTCTAAGACTAAAACCTAATTTAAGCACTAGCGTCTTTGGTGAAAATCTCACTTTGAATCATAGTTGCTTTTCCGGAGTGGCTGACCTATTCTTAGCCAGTGTCTAGTTTTAGAGCCCAAGGTCTCTGCTTCTTAGATCTCTTCAGGTGAGGGATAGCTTAGGAGTTCTCTCCTCTTCTTTTCTAGCCCAGTAAACCTGTGAAATGGATTCTTCTGAAGTACGTCGCCAGATAAAGTTCCTTTCCCTGCTTGCTATAGACTCTGTACTGTCTGGTGCAGATTCCATGCTTGCTATACCCCTGCTTGTGATTTTTACAGTGCAAATGATCTTCCTGCAATCTCTGATACCAACGAGTAGTAGCCCACTGTCCTTGGCCACACCTGGCTTGAGGTGCAGGCCCCTTTCCTTTGTCTGGAAAAACCCGTGTATCAAATTCCCCTGATGTGCCTGGTCAAAACGCATCTTAGTCATGTGTTTCCAGCACATCTGAATAGTTCTTTTTGGGTTAATCATACATACCTCTCACAAGAATGTGAATGATCAGGGAGTTAGTAGTTTTCCAATGATACCTACCTCCTTTTGGAGAAATACCATGACAGCAGTGTGTGGAGTGCATTGAGCTGATTTGGCCAGCTAGACTCATGGCTGCATGCCAAGGATATCCTTGCCATGTAGTATTGAGGTGCTCTGAGGGTTACAAACTGGCTAATCAAAGTCAATCCTAAAGGGCTTTATAAAGGAGGGCAGTAGCATGATCCCATGTTTTGCAGATGGGGAAACTGAGTCACAGAGCAGTGAAGTGATTTGATCAAGAACATTCAACAGACCAGTGGAAGACCAGGTCTGCTGAGTCCCAGTTCAGTGCTCTACCCATGAGGTCGCATTTCCTCTCTGTAGTAGGAATTGCATTGCAAAAATGCTCCATGGGTTACAATGTCTCTAAAAAAAGCCTCTTAAAGGGCCAGGTCACAAGCTTTGAGTTCATTTGCCCTTTGTGAATGTGACATTGTATGCAAATGAACATAACTACAATAACAATGTGTTTATCTGGCTCTCCTTTACTTTTTCCTTTCTAGATCATTCAGTCAGTGTTAATGACCATAGCCAACAATTTTGTCACTGACAAGAATTCTGGGGAAGTTATGACTGTAGGGTATGTATAAAAGCTTGTGAAAACTCAGTTTGGGATCACTGGGGAACCTGGGTTCCTGGAAACATTGTACAAATAATAAAAACAGATAGGTGTATCTCTTTAAAAACACCCATTGAAATAAAAAAAATAATCTTTTGTGCATCTGACGAAGTGGGTTATAGCCCATGAAAGTTTGTGCTGAAGAAAATCTGTTAGTCTATAAGATGCCACAGGATTCTCGGTGTTTTTGCTGTACACAGACTAACACGGCTACCCCTCTGGAAGTCTTTTGTGCAGTGAGTGTGGCAAACTATTTATTTGTAAAACAGACAAGGAGTCCTGTGGTACTTCTACAGACTAACCAATTTATTTATCGCAGGAGCTTTCGATAAATTATCGCTCATGCGATAAATGAATTTGCTAGTCTTTAAAAATGACCCAGGCCTCCTGGTTTGTTTTGTTGAACTAGACTAACACGGCTACCGCTCTGGAACTATTTATTTGTAATTGACAACAAATTGTAGGTTTCAATGTTTTGTCAACACTACTTTGTCACAGGCTGTACTGGTCATTCTTTAGTACCATGATGCTCCATTCTCTTTTCTCCAGGTGGGGCTGAATCCCTGCTTTCCTGGAAAGCAAGATCTTTGGGAATGTTCTATATGTATCCCATTTATCTGTAAGCTCTTAGGCTATGTACACACGACAAATTTGTCCCGCAATAATGCGGGACAAGGAAAGCGCTATAAATATAGTGCTTTTGTGTGTGCATACATGCTTCTTGTATCGCAAAGGAGCATTCACCCATGTGAACGCTCCTTTGCGATACAAGGAGCAGTGTATGGTGGGCACCTGTCCCACCATGCACTGCCCACAGCCAGCCTTTTGGCTGGCAGTGGGCTGCCCCAGTGGTACATTGGGCTAGGGGGCTGGCTGCAGCCCCAGCTGCCTTCCGAAGCCCTAGGGCTGAGCTAAGGGGCTGGCCCAAACCAGCTGCCCTCGCCGGTTCGGACCAGCCCCCTAGTCCAGCTGCAGGGGTTCGGGTGGTGGCAGGGGTTGCGGTGTGCTGTCCCCACTGCCACCCGAACCCCTGCAGCTGGACTTGGGGGCTGGCTGGAACTGGTGAGGGCAGCCGGTTTGGGCCAGCCCCTTAGCTCAGCCCCCGGGGCTTGGGTGGCAGCTTCAATAATAGTCAATTTCACTGCTCTGCTAGTGCTGTGAAATTGGCATATTTGACCTCTCCAATGTCCCAGAGTGGCCTGGATTGGCACTTGGGGACATTTCTGGAGGCTGTTTAATGTGGAAAATCCGTCCACACAAGCACTACCTTAACCACTCTCGACTTGAGTGGTTTAACTGTTGTGGGGCAAGAGGGTGTTGCCGCGCAACAGGGAAAACACTCGTGTGTCTGTTCCAAGCTTTATTGCGCGGTAAGGAGCCTTATCGCACAATAAAGTGATCATGTGTACATGGCCCTAGGTACAATTCTTCAGGGTGTAGATAACGTCATGGTAAAGACTTCAGACCCTCTCTATACAATGACAGAAATTTTGCTGGCTACAACTAAATTTAAACAGCTGCTTCTAGCAGAGTTCGAACCCACTTTCTTTGTTCAGTCTAAACTGGCTTATTTTGCTGAGAACAATGGTATAGAGTGATTTATGTATAGGCATCACTATAGTATACATGATGCTGTTAAAGTATTAGATCTCTTTTACAGTAGAGGTCTAAGATGACTCTCAGGAAAAGTGTCCTTGTTCACACCAGTTGCTTGGGGGTAGGAGTGGTAGCATTCACTAAATCCAGTTAAGTTTTAAGAATGGCTTTCGCTAAAACGTTTCAACCATGGGAGGGGTGAGGGGTGAACTGTAATCCACAGAGAGAGGGAGAGGAAGAGGGAATGTGTGCATGTAAAGTTCCTTTGAAAGGGAACTCTCTTGTGTGAGAACAGACCCTGAGCATAGGCTGTCCTTTACTGAATATATATGAATACAGACCAGATTCCTGACTCCACGAGGCAGACGTGGGCAACAGATTTAAAGGACTTCAGCTTTTTCCATGGGCTGCCCACTTCCACCCTGGTTTCTAGTTTGTTAGTGATTGATGAGCCAGTACTTAGTCTTAATTTTCAAACATGCTGAACATCAGCACCTCTGAAAACTGAACCATTAGAGTGGGTAGGAGAACAGAATATGCAAAACTGCCAGGGATGCAGCCCCTTTAAGTTGCCTCAGGGAATTGGGTCCCTGCTGCTCTGTTCTCTGACACTGAGCGGTATGCCTCACTGTGACCACCCCCCAGTCTCAGACATGGTAGTGCAACGTGCCACTGCCAGAATCTTTTCTAACTGAGCAATTCTTTTTAAAAACTTTGCTTTTTCTAGAATTAATGCGATAAAAGAGATAACTGGACGATGTCCTCTAGCCATGACTGAAGACCTGCTGCAAGACCTTGCCCAGTACAAATCTCACAAAGATAAAAGTAAGTTTAGCGTTCTGCAGGTGGAAAAATGTGGTGGTGGTATTTTACTCTTGTTTACAGTATGTTCTGATACCACATCGTCATTGGCGGTAGGGAATAGGTTGGGGTTCATAGTATTTCTCATGTTAGTGTCCTGCACCTCTGTGTCTGTTTCAGGTGTTCTCATGTGAGAGATGGAACAGTCAGAGCAGCTGGGAGGGGAAGGAAGGGTAGATGCCTAGCAGCTACCTGAAGCAAAGCTACATAAGGGCTTGATCTTGCACCATTTGATCAATGGGAATGTTGTCAATTGTTTAGTCATTCACTTTAGGCAATGCAGGATGATCTACTTCTGGAGAAACTTTTTTCTTCACTTCTTTTTAAAGCTCCACAGAGATACTGGTGGATGCCTACATTTTGAAAAAAGAATTTTGGGGGAGATGTATCTAATAAATGAAACTAGAATAGAGCAAAGATGGAAGAAGGCTGAGAGTAGAAGGTAGTTTAAAGAATTGCATAGTCCATAGCAGAAGAAAAGGATCTGGCTTTGAACAGAATAATGTTTAAAAACAAACAAAACACCCACTATTGCAAAAGATGCAAAGAACTACAGTGCTTTTACCTTCTTCCTTATCCTCAGTCATAAAACAAAACCTAAGTCTAGCTCAGTGTTTTTATTTGATCCAGATCCTGCTTTTTCCGAGGTGTGTGTATATTCCTGATATTTGTTTTGTAGATGTAATGATGTCTGCAAGAACTCTGATACATCTTTTCCGATCACTGAACCCACAAATGTTGCAAAAAAAATTCAGGGTAAGTAATATTTATATGTATTAAACTTGAATCTGAAATGCAGGGTCCTGATCTCCAAAATGGGGCTGAAATAACTTGATCTGAAACCAGTGAACACAGTTGACTGTGATTATCTTTAACTAAGAATAGATGCATTAATTTTTGCCCTGGGGAGATCACCTGAATGCAAATGGAAGTATGGCCTAATGGACAAAGCACTAGACTGGGATTTGGGAGACCCTGATTTTGTTCCTGGTCCTATCACTGTCCTGCTGGGTGACCTTGGGGAGGTTAATTCCTGTCTCTGTGTCTGTGTCCCCATTTGCAAAATGGTGATCATGATGCTTCTTTGCAAAGTGCTTTGAGATCTATAGATGAAAAGCACCAGAGAAGAGTCTCTTTGTGTTTCTACTTAACTGCAAAATCCCTCATTCATCTATGGAGAGGAGATGTTTTTCGATAAAAGTGCTGTACTCCGAAAACAGAATGTCAGAAGATTTTCGTGGTCATTTACTTCTCTGTGTGTTTAAAATCTGAACTTGTAAAAGAAGTAGATGTGGGGAGTAGCTGAACTTCGAGGGCTGTGAATCTCTGTCATAGCAATGCTCATTCATTTCAGAGGTGTAAAGCTTAGTAGGAATAGGCCCAAGCCGCAGAAGTTTGATCCAGCGTTTTGGACGTTGGAGCTTCTGGCAGATGTCTAATGCTGGCTGATCACTTCTTGTTTCACTGGTGAAACTGCACCTTGTAACAAGGCAGTCTGCCCCCACAGGGGAGCAACAACTTGCCCTGTTTCCGGTGTGAAGATTGGCAGACAGGGCAGGTGCTGGGAATCATCTTACCCAGCTGGGTAGCATCAGCTCCTTGGCTCTGATGTCTTCCGGCTGGGGAGGGATAGATGAGGCCCAGTGCCTTGAGGCCATCTGGGACTGGGAGATAGCTGGGAGAACACACTTCTATAACTACTGCAGAGGACGGCAGGGGCCTATGGACCCCTTGGGCGAGTGAAAGCCCATACCATTTAAATGCCAGAGGCCCGGGAGCACTGTAATCTGTGGTGAGCAGGACAATTTATATTGCCGTGTCCTGTTTCGCACCAACCTTAGGCTGCGTCTACACTGGTAAATTAAGTCGACTTAAGCTTGGCACAAGACTCTGTTGGATTTAGGGAAGCATTTATGATATTATTTTCTATGGATATCTCATAAATGCTATAATCCATAGGAACTATGTCATGTTTGGTATCAATAGAAAGGTAGTCATTTGCTGGGAATGATTATATAGTTTATGTCTAGGAATTCTATTTTGATTAGAAGTTAAGAATTTGATGTTATATCCATACTTTAACTTGTGTCATTCTGGACAAATGTCTTAGACGGGAGGGTGTGAACAACCATTGTCTCCTTAATGTTTAGGAATTTGCCAGGTGATATGGTCCCAGGGAATAAACTGATGAGCCATTAAGGATACAATGGTTGTATTCTTTATGTCCTCGATGGCTCATCAGGTTACTCCCTGGGACCATTCTACCTGGAAAATTCCTAAACATTAAGGAGACAATGGTTGTTCACGCCGTCCCATCTAAGACATTTCTCCAGAATGACACAAGTTAAAGTACGGATATAACATCAAATTCTTAACTTCTAATCGAAATAGAATTCCTAGACATAAACTATATAATCATTCCCAGCAAATTACTACCTTTCTATTGATACCAAACATGACATAGTTCCTGTGGATTATAGCATTTATGAGATATCCATAGAAAATATCATAAATGCTTCCCTAAATCCAGACAGTGTCACACACAGGGCTCTGCCCTGCCAGGGTCCCTGTCCCCCTTTGTCCCATTGTACACAGGGGGTGCTCCCCCCCGCCACCGTGGACCTGCCCAAGGTCCCCCTAGTCCCACAAAGTCACCCTAGAGCATCCAGTGTGGATGCTCTAGGAGGTCGACTTTGTAAGTTCCCCTTTAAGTCGACTTTAATTTTAAGTGTAGACGCACTAAGTCGACTTTAAGTCGACTTAGTTAAAGTCGACTTAAAAGTGCAAGTGCAGACATAGCCTTATACATCTTTTAATACGCCATGTTGCTGGAAGTAAATGTGCACTTTGTTTACTTATAGGGGAAACCAACTGAGGCTTCATCGGAAGCCAGGATCCATGAGTATGGAGAATTAGATGCCAAAGATTATATTCCAGGAGCAGAAATATTGGAGGTTGAGAAGAAGGAGGAAGAAGAAGGAAAACATGAGGAAGGTTGGTTAGTTTTTTTCACTTCCATGCAGTACTGCATTGCCATTAGAATTCTAGTTACACAGAAAAATTGGGTGCTTTGTTGTAATGCAAAAACTAGCGTGCGCTTGAAACTGTAGTGTTGGGAGTAACCCTTGTCACGTATGCATTTGTCCAGTGAAGCTCTTGAACGAATGGGATACATCCAGTTTTATATTTGACATTGGCTCAGTGTGGGTTCGTACAGACCGTGCTTTAGTAAGAGATAACAAAGAGATTTAGTTGCTGGTGAGACTAATCTTCAAGGAAAGCAGGTCATATGACTTCAAAACTGCACATGTGATTAGCTCCCACCAAGGTGAATAACTATTTGCTTACTAGGCAATGCACAGAAAATGTGCTTAACTCACTGGACAGTTGCTGTAGGATTTCACTGTCCACCTAAAAGCCCATCCCTATTGAGCATGCATTGCAGTCCCTGCGTGGGAGAGGATTTGAATTAGCTTAATGAGGGTGGTGCAAATCAGGACCGAGGTGTATTGGATGGACGGTGTAAATGACAAGTGTATATGACTTGAGATGGGGCTGCTTCCCTCAGCTTCCGAATGTATCAATTAGCAAAATGTATAGTGCAGAAACGAAGTATCTTTGTACTTAGTAAGTATTTTCCAGGTCCTTTTTAAAAAAAAAAAAAAAAAATACTTGTATGCCCTTGAATCACTTTGAAGAATTAAGAGCAGTGCTCAGGCTGTTGAAAAGTATTAATATGACTTTTTAATAATATGCTGCTTCCATATCTGTGTAAACTGGTTGAGGATGATGTAGGATTTCACTGCAGGCATGTAAGGTGCCTCGCACTGTAGACATAATGATTTGCACTCGTGTAGAGCTGTTTTATCTTCAGAGCCTATTCCAAACACATTTTTAAACTTTCTCGAGCTCTTTACAATGGCTGTAACATACGCTAACCGTAAATTAGGTGTACACGACAGCTTGTTCTCCATTGCTAGGGAGCAAGCAGTGTTTTGCATGCTGCTTTTGCTTCTTTCTTACAACTTTAGGGGAAATGTGTGTTTTACTTTGATAGGTGACACCTGAAGCAACTAATGATGACCTCAGAGCTTCTCCCAGGGGTCTGATTCATGGTGCTGTGTAAACATATAATAAAGTGACTGTCTCTGCCTTAAATAGCTTGCCTACTATGTTAATGAAAAGATGCAACAGGCGCCTGAAGTAAACTCGTTAGGTCACGCTTGCCTTCAACGGCTCCCATGCTGCCACAAGCCCTTGCTACCAAACGTATTTGTTTTTATATAAATACACATCTGAATGCTGCTGAAGAGACACAATTGTGTGGTCCATGGACTGGTTCTGTACAGCATCTAGTACATTGTGGATGCCACTGAAAATGTCATTTTTAAATAGCAGCCAGCCCCTGCTCACTGACCTTTTAATTCTTGCTTGTTATTTCTAGCGGTATCTGGGCCAGGTGATTGAGAACTGCAAATGGAGGTCTTTTTAAAATAGTGGTACATTTAGCAGGTAGAGATAAATGTAAAGAAACGAGTGTGGGTTCCAATCTTAATTGCTATTTTTATTATCATGCAATTGAACTAAATCTGTTCTAGTAACTGTTCATCTCTTCCCCTGCACAGGTGGATGGGAAAGTGCCAGTCTCAGTGAAGAGGAAGATGATGAAGATGGAGAATGGATAGATGTACACCACTCCTCAGATGAGGAGCACCAAGAAGTAGTGAGTGTTGTAATAATTTTCTAGCTTAATTATAACTGTGATTTGAAGGATCAGGCTTGATTTATGTAGTTTACAGCTATGCCAAGAGGGTGTGTAAACAGTAGCCAATCAGTATGATGTGTTACTCCCTTTGCAGAGGTATAAATGAATATTCACAGGTCAAAGAGAGATTGTTTTGTGGGTAAATATTTTGTGGGTCCAAAAAACCCCACTTCTAATACTCCTTATTCCTTTTCTCTCCCTTACATACAGACACACACACACACTCAACCAATTCCCTGAAAAGCCTGGAATCACAGGTTGTGTGGTGCCCTAACATGGGCTCTGTTGACAATGTTACACCCACCCAGACCTTTTCTGTAGGCCTGAAAAAAAAAAAAAAACCCAAAACCCCAACCTTATGGGGAAGGTCAGTGTTACTCCTTCCCTATTATGTTTTCAGTGTTCTTCTCTTCTGATCTATCCAGCAGTATGCCCTTTTTGCAGGTAGGTGGAGAGAAACAGGGCTTGCCTTTATAATAAGATTAGAGTGTACAAATAAACCACACAAAAACAATTGCTTAAAGAGCCTGATTTTCTTCATTGCTTCTGCATTTAAAGGCGGAAAAGATCAAAAGCATGCCTGTGGAAGAACAGAAAGCCAAAGCAGCAGCAGTTAGCACGAGCAGGATTTTAACTCAAGAAGACTTCCACAAAATACGGCTAGCCCAGATGGCCAAAGAACTCAACTCCGCACCTGGCAAAGCTGCAAAGAGGAAAAACGTTGAACTAGACAGTGATGAGGAGCACAGGTAGACTACAAAACACCTTTTCACTCAGGTGGTACAGTGATATTAGTTGTGTTGCAGTATCACCTAGCAGTCTGTCATGGACAAGGACCTCCTTGTGTTAGGTGCTGTACAAATACATAATAAAAAAAAAAAAATAGTGCTTGTGCCAGACAGCTTCAAATCTATAAGACGAGACAACCGTTGAATACAGAAGGATTAGCACGAGGGAACAATACGACAATACGCGTTGGCATAATGGACTTTGGTCTCAGCACATTGGCTGCCCACCCAGATTTTTTGTAGCTATCCCATTGTAAAAAAAGGAGTTGAATGAGGACAATGGGCAGCTATGCAGATGTTTATGGGTAACTCCTCCCATGCATAAGGGCAACATGGGAGAAAGCAGAAAGGTGTGTGTCTGAAAATTTAACATGGGCAATGAGGTGAGAGTCCGTATCTTGGTAGCGAATGAGAGACAATCGAGAGAGTGGAGATAGACTGGTCCATGGGGGAAGCTCTTCTAATGCCAGACAACATAATGTTCTTTTTTCATGTTGCAGGGGAGAGTTGCTTTCGCTCAGAGATATTGAGCATCTGCATAAGAAGCCTAAATCAGATAAAGAAACAAGACTGGCAACATCCATGGTGAGGAGCCGTGATATTCCAGATCCTCTTCCTTGTAGACTTTAAAGGGCATAGTCGTGAATTGTCATTCAAGGAACTCAATTTCCATTTGTGTGTTTGAAGATCTCCCTTTCCTGGGTTCTTTGCCACCCTGGCACAGACCAGGGATTAACTTTAGTACAGTTCTCTCTATTGGACTGTGGCTGATGCTGGGAATTTTAAACAGCTTTTTAAATAGAGTCCTGTTCAAAAGATACAGCTAAATAGTCATGCAAAATATACATAAAGTAGCCCAGGAAAGCAGAGTGACCTTGCATTTGCAGCTCCAGGCATGGAAAGTGTTTTGGGGGAAGGCATTTCTGCAGAGGCCAATTCAAGGGTGTCACGTATGAGAAAGGAAGATAACAGAATGGGCTTTAATTGTTTGGATTCTGTTTTTCCTCCATAGGCTGGAAAGACCAACAGAAAAGAATTTGTGAAAAGGAAAACTAAAATGAATCCGTTCGCCAGCTCCACTAACAAAGAAAAGAAAAAGCAGAAGAACTTTATGATGATGAGATACAGTCACAATGTCCGAACAAAAAATAAACGTTCCTTCCGGGAAAAACAGGTAAATATTTAATACTGAGCCCATTGGTAACAGTAAATCGGAAGCTAGTCGGGGCAATGTGTGCAACAAGCTTTAGGTTGTTTCAGCTAAAATAAGCGCCCCGTATATGTTCTAAGAGCTTTTATGTACTTAAAGATTTCCCAGTGTCAAAGCTTAATTCAAATGTACATATAATAAGCTGCTTCTCTTAAACTCTTGGTCACCTGCCAACTAATCCAATTAAAAAAAACTCTGCTACAGTCTTTACATCCCTTAGCCCATGTTCTATCCAAATGCCTGGGCTTTGTAGCAGTCAGATATCTGGGTTCTTGCAGACCTGTGTGTGGGTGAGCTGCCTCTGATGGGGGGGCATCTTATAACTGGCTTGGTCTTGCCAGCGTAGAAAGCATCCAGTCATGTGGTACAGTTATGTTAGGGTTCTAGCATGATATGGGAATGTAATTCTAACACAACATGGTCCCCTTGACCTAGGCAAGAGCGAACTTTGATTATACTGCATTCAGGACACTAGTGTGACAGAACATGCAGCCTTTGCATGTTAAAATTTGCTTTGTGGACAGGCCTTTTAGTCCAGGGATGGACAAAATTGGATCTCAGCTAGGCGCCAGCAATTTTACTTTTGTCAGAGCAGTGGTTCTCAACATTTTGTGGGTCACAACACACTTGGCAGCGTGTTATGACCCTGCGGGACACACCAGCCCACTCCCCCCAAGCCAAATCCAGCCATCTCCCCAGCTCTCCGTGACACACTAACCAGTATGTGGTGACACAGTGGTTGAGAACTGCGCCAGAGGGTGC
>ML685884.1:2844377-2978927 GCA_007922175.1 Pelusios castaneus | reverse complement strand
TTCACCTCAAGCTCTCTTTTTGGTAGAACATATTTACTTACTTCATTATAAACAGCCCTTTGTCGGTAAGATTTTGGTCCCAGTGATTATTTTAGTAGCTCCAGAGTCTGTTTCTGATTTTGTTCCCTGTTAAGGGCAGCCAGACAGTGTTGAGAATAGTCCATCAGTGGCTTCTTTGTCTTTACAAACCAAACAAAGAAAGTAAATCCTAGGTATTCTTATGCTGTTTGAATAAATAACATAACCCTGGACCACTACCTCCAAATGTGCTGTTTACTGGGCATCTTCTTCATTTCCCACAGATGTGCGATCTAGGCTAGCCCCATTGACTGCAGCAATGCGCTGATCTCACCCTCTTATAAAACACAAGACTACGTTTTGTGAATGAGCAGCTTAGGTATTTTAATGAGCTCGCTAATCCTCTGCACTTGCATTGCAGTGGTGATGTCTCTGATTGGGTAGACAGCCAGGCTGCCTCACTACATCACACCCTCTAACAAGAAGCAAAACTAACTGTATTTGTGATTGGAGCCAAATGGCCTGAACTAGCTCTGGGCCAGTGAAGGGCTCAAATGCGATCTTCTAGTTTAAAATTCAGCAACCAAATCCCCATTTTAATTGTCTAAACTTCTGGCAGAGTCTCTCCAGTGACTCTGCACTTGTAAACGTCAGTCCTTTTTTTAACAAGCTTCACTTGCCCTTTAAAGAAATTAACTTCAAATGTAATTAAAAGTATGTGATAAATTTAACATTGTTGAGCCAGTGCAGTAACATTTATATTATATCAGTCATTTATTTTGTTATATAATGTCAAAATGTCACCACTACTGCTGTGTTTACTGCCTGAATCTAGGAGTTCACTGACTCTTTCTTGCTTGTATTACAATTCTATCTGGCTCCATGTACGATCTTTGTCACAATAGTGTCAGCAACTATTTTTGATGTAGGGGCTTCTGGGTGGTCTTTTGTCTCTCATTTTTACAACATATATCAGGATTTTTCCCTCTGAAGTATT
This sequence comes from Pelusios castaneus, assembly GCA_007922175.1. Taxonomy (NCBI): domain Eukaryota; kingdom Metazoa; phylum Chordata; order Testudines; family Pelomedusidae; genus Pelusios; species Pelusios castaneus. The sequence goes on along the minus strand of ML685884.1, from coordinate 2,977,912 downwards.
AAATCTGCTCAGTTTCTTGGGCATTTTTAATATTTTCTAGACTAATTAAGTCTAGCCTAATTCGTGTTTCACTAGAAAAGTTATAATTTTCTTTAAGGGTAATTTTAGTTGGTTTATTAAACTTTCCTAAGAGCTTAGAAAAAGGATTAAATTGCTTTAAAATTACTATTTTTATAGAAGTGAAATATTATCCCAATGGATTTCTTTTAAATTTTTCCTCTTAAATTATTGTATCAAGGTTTGTTTCAAAGTAATGAATGGTGTGGTTACATTAAATACATAGTTGTCTTACATCTGGGTATAGATACCTCGGGCTCCAGCCCAGGAGGCTGATTTGATTCCAGTCCGATGACTTGCAGACGTTAAGGCACATGGGACCATCATGATCATCTGATCTCTGGCAAATTGCAGGCCACAGAACCTTTCTTGCCTTCTTCTGTAATAGATCCATAACCTCTGGCTGAGTTACTGAAGTCCTCAAATCATGATTTAAGTTACAGAGAAGCCACCATTTACACTAATTTAAACCTGCAAGTGACCTGGGCTCCATGCTGCAGAAGAAGGTGAAAAATCCAGGGTCTCAGTCTATCTGACCCAGGAACAGTTCCTTCCTGACCCCAAATACAGTGATTTAGTTAGACCCTGAGCCTATGGGGGAGACTCAGCAGCCAGACACTTGGGAAACAATTCTGTGTAGTAATTCAGAGCCCTTTCCACCACTTGCCTTTGGAGAGATTTGCTTCTAGCTGTTGCAGATTGGCTACGTGCCGTAGTACACAGTCTCATAATAGTGGTCCTTCCACAAACCCAGTCCTGAAGCCAGTTAGGTTGTTTGCCTTCACTGCTCCCCTTGGCAGGCTGTTCCAGAACTTCACTCCACTGATGGTTAGAAACCTGAGTCTAATTTCAAGCCTTCACTTATTGGTGGTCAGTTTATATCCATTTGTTCTTGAGTCAACATTGATGCTTAACTTAAATAACTCCTCTCCCTCCATGGTATTTATCCCTGTGATGTATTTATAGAGAGCAATCGTATTGCCCCATACCTTTCATTTGGTTAGGCTAAACAAGCCAGGCTCTTGAATAACCTCTCATAAGGTAGGTTTTCCATTACTCGGATCATCATAGAAACCCTTCTCTGCATCTATTCCAGTCTGAGTGTATCTTTCTTTAACATGGGAGACCAGAATTGCACACACTATTCTAGATGGTCTCACCAGCACCTTGTAATAATGGTACTAACACTTACCCATCTCAGCTGGAAATACTTCACCTGATGTTTTAGCCTTTGTCACAGCTGAATCACATTGAAACTTCATTGTCATCCTGTGATTGGCTTATTGATTCAGGTGTTTCTCCTCCTTTGTTGCTCCCAATGGATAAATCCCTATCTTATAGCAGAAATTCTTGTTGTTAGACCTTAAATGACCTTGCACTCTGCACTATTTATTTTCATCCCATTTCTATTACTCCACTTTTCAAAGATCATCCAGATCTTCTTGTGAGATATTCCAGTCCTCCTCCAAATTGGCAGTACCTCCCAACATTGCATCATCTACAGATTTTATTAGCACACTACCTTTTTTTGTGCTAAGGTCACAAATGAAAATACTAAATAAGATTGGTCTGAAGACCAATCCCTGAGGAACTCCCGCTAGTAATCACCCTCCAGCTTGACTTTTCACCTTTCAATGTGATCTGTTGTAGTCTCCCATTTAATGAGTTCCTCATTCACCTTTCAGTTTTCATATTAATCCCCGTTTTCTGTAATTTAACTAATTACCCATGTAGAACTGTATCAAATGCCTTACTTAAAGTTCAGTATTAGATCTTCTGCATTTCCTTTGTCTAAAATAATCAGTTATCTTCTCAAAGAAGGATATCAGGATGGCCTGGCATGATTTACCTTTTGTAAAATCATATTGTATTTTACCCCAATTACCATTAACCTCCATGTCCTTAACTACTTTCTCTTTTAAAATTTGTTCCAAGACCTTGTACACAATTGATGTCAAACTAATATGCCTGTAGTTTCAAGGATCGCTTCCCCCCCACACACACTTTCTTAAAAATAAGTACAACATTAACAGTTCCCCCAGTCATAGGGTATGACTCTCGAGTTTACAGTTTCATTAAAAATCCTTGCTTTTGGGCTTGCAATTTCATGCATCTGATCCTTTAATGGTTTTGGATGGAGATTATCCGGATCCCCCAATTTAGTCCCAAGAGATGTTTTGAGTTTGATTTCCACCTTGGGTGTGGTGATTTCTACTATCCATCCTGGCACTACCCTTGAGCCTCCTAATCACGCGTCTTAAAAACTGAAGCAAAGTATTCATTCAGGTGTTGTGCCATACCTAGATTGTCTTTAATCTCCTCTCTATCTTTAGTGTTTAGCAGTCCCATTTCCTCTTCCCTTGTTTACTTTCTATTTATTTATTTATAGAACCTTTTACTTTTGGTCTTCAGTGAGGTCCTCAATACTCACCAGTACCAAATCTAAAATTGCATCATATCATGTTGGCTTGGTGACTGTCAATTCTCTCATCCAGGAAAATTTGGTCCTTGCTATTATTAGTTGCACTAGCCATACAGTCTATAACTGAATTAAGCCTACAGTTTTAATTAAGTTGTGGATGGGGGTAGTTTGTTTTTGGAATTCTTGTATGGTGATTTTGTCTGCTATTGTCTTCCAACCTAGAGATGGCTACGTGTCAGTAATGAACAAGATATATGTGTATACGGTTTGCACATCACATGGGGATTGCTGCATGATGAGTGCTATATTGATGTTTCAGTTAAATATTTGAAAACTTGTGGTCAGAATACCTTACTGTTTTGCAAAGCAATTTATTTGTTTGTTTTATTTTGTATTCTAGCTGGCATTACGAGATGCACTTTTGAAAAAGAGAAAAAGATTGGTGAAATAACAAAGGAGTGGACTGTTTTATATTCTTATGTGGGTAGAGTAATAACCCTGGAAACAGTTTTTAGATTGGAAAGTACAGGATCGCCTGCACTGAAGAACTGAATGTTCATTGCATATAACATTGACTATAACTCTGCAGTACCAAATGAGTCTCATTTGTACTTGTTGGCGTAAAGAGGCCGTAATATGCCTGAAGATGTGCTTGAATTCTAGAATTCCCTAGGGAGGGAAGCAGTTAACTAGCAATAAGCGCTCTTCAATAAAAGGTAACTGGTAATGTCCCTGTAAATATTAACTAAAGCAAGCAGAATTTCATTGTAAATGTTTTGCCTGAATCATTCAGGTAGTAGGTAGTTAATTGGAAGGAAAATATAAGTCCTAGATCAATCCATGTAAAATAATTTTTACACCGGTAAAAAATGTGGTTTTCATACGCCTGTGACTTGTTAAACATTGTTACTCTAAAATAAACTGTATTTGAAAATGGTTAACTTTCATTTCCTCTTTTTAGAGAGATACAGGAAGTGTGATAGACTATATTATGTTGGACCGACTTGTGGTGTTGAGAGAGAGAGAGAAGGTCTCCAGCTACACAGAGTTCTCTTTCAGATCTGAGAAAGATACTAAAGAGTGTCAAAGCTTCATACAAGATTGAAGAGATAGTTTAGCTTAAGAAGTTACCATATATTCAAGGCAGTGGTTTGCATATCCCTGGGAGTTTGTTGACTCTGCCTAAGGGGTCCACAAAAGACTTAGGCTGAAAACTGGCTGAACAGAATCAGCTACATGTACAGACAACAGATTTCCAAAGTGGTCCACACTGCCTTTGAAATTTCCAAAGGGGTCTGCACATGTATTTGAAATTTTTTTAGGTGTCTGTAAATAAAATTAAAAAAAATAAAAAATTGAGAAGCACTGTTCTAAGGGACCCTTCCAGGTGAAGTTATATCCTTGTAGTCATAGGACACAGGGTTAGTAGATTAGAGATTTTTGTAATAAGCCATAAATCCAGTATATTTATTAAGTCCATGATTTGTAGTGTTGAGCAAAGTTATGAATTGAAGCTCCCAGGCTTGTCTGTTGAAGGTGTTTTGCAGCGTTCTTTGACGATGAGAACTGAAAGGTCAGGCGTAAAGTCATTGCTTTGTGAAAAGTGTTCACCCTCCAGGTGGCTGATGGTGTTTTGTCTTTTATAATTTTCCTGTGTGAGTTTGAGAGCATAATGATTGTCTAGTTCAGGGGTTGACAACCCAAAAGATAAGAAGCCATTTTAAAAAATTCCTTAAATAACCAAAACAAACAAGGAGTCTAGTGGCACTTTTGAAGACTATAACAAATTTATTTATTGCATGAGCTTTCATGGGAGAAATAAATGTGTTAGTCTTTAAAAATGCCACTAGACTCCTTGTTTGCTTTGCTAACTAGACTAACATGGCTACCCCTTTTGAACTTTTCAACAACCAAGTGTTTTGAGAGCAACAATGGGTGTAGCCTCCTGGTGGGGGTTGAGGGGAACAAGGCCAGGGCACCTTCTGCAGGATCCCCTGCTGGAGGGTGGTGGGCAGGAGCCATCTGCCTGCAGGGTCCCTCTGGTGGTGGGGAGGGGACCTGGAGCCCAAGTCACAAGGAGCAGCCAAAGAGCCGCATGTGGCTCCAGAGCCTCAGGTTGCAGACCCCGGCTCTGGTTTCACCCACACAACTGATGGGGCATTTAGTTCCCTCGATGAAGTACACCCCATGTTGTGATAGGCATGTGCAAGACCCAGGCATCTTGAAATCTGTGTTTTGCGGGGTATTGATCATTGTAGCAGTGGAGATACGGCTGCAGGATTTGCATTTGTTGTGACAGGGTGTGGTGCTGCTTTAAGTTGGTGAGCTCCCTATTAGAACTTGATTTTTAGCTGTGACACCACCCCCACAGTACCTTTCCCAGAGCTGCAGAAGAGTATTATGTAAGCTCAAAAGCTTGTCTCTTACCAGCAGAAGTTGGTCCAATAAAAGAGATTCTCACCCGCTTTATATTTGTGATGTACTGGGACCAATGCAACTACACACATACACTGCATACATTTCCTATTTTTGTTTAAAGTGAAAACATCTAACAGTTGATTTAAACAAGATGTGAAACTGTAAAATGATTGGGGGTATGCATGGGTGGATACTCTGTGGTCAAAACCAGGAACAGTTAGTGGAATAATGCATTCTACTGAGGTTCTGGCTCTTGTTTTCGCCAATGGCGGGGAGTGGAGGGTCATGGAGTTCTTAGGGAAAGAGGCACAGTGTGGGCTTAATGGAAGCTGGGCCTGGGAGAGGAATCCTGCTGTGTGCTGATCAGTGACCAGCCCTGTTCTGCCAATGCAGCAGCCAGCACTGACCACCTATTGAAGTCCAGGAAAATGGGCAGCAAACAGACGAAGCAGTGTCCATCCACTGGGGCAGCTGAGTGGCAGGGTGGCCCTGAACCTAAAATCTGTGGCACATGAGTGCTGGGCAGCTTTTTTCCCCTCCTATGCAGCCCTATGGGGTTGGTGCGTATGGCATTCTAAAACAACGCTCCCCTCCTGCAATTGACCACCATACTGAGTCATCTGCAGAATGAGGCCTAAATCTGTTGGATGATGAAGTGTATGTTCCCACTTTCTTTTCTTTTGATGTTACCTCTCTAAAAACACTTAATGCTCAATTGCAAAGCCAGAAGGAAGAAGCTGTATGTGTTTTGTTTGTTTGTTTTTCTCTCTACTTTAAAATTTTCTACTTCAGAAAATGTAGAGTACCGGTAGTTAAAACAATGGGAGTCCTGTGGCACCTGAAAGACCAACAGATTTCTTCGGACATAAGCTTTCTTGTAGCTCTAATGCCTTGTTTGTAGCATATGTGCACAGCCCTTTTAAGTGTTAGTAGAAGCTCTGAGTCCATACATGTAGTCAAATTCCAAAGGGGTAGCCGTGGGATTTTCTCCCACGAAAGCTCATGCGATTAATAAATCTGTTAGTCTTTAAAAGTGCCGCAAGACTCTGTTGTCTCCATACATGTAGTAACTGGTTCCTTGACTTGGTGCCAGATTGGAAGCAAAGCAAATGTTTGGTTGATGCAGAGTACCAAGGTTTGCAAACCTTGCATATTAGTTTTTACTGGCATGAAGATCTTAATTTGATATTTTTTTACTGACACTACATTTTTTATTGACCTCACTAAAAATACCATAAACAATATGAAAGAAAAGTGTGTACTCACTCGAGCTACTCTACATGGGAATTTGGACTTCAAGTATTTTGGCCTCAGTTAATTGATCCATCGGCTTCTTTGGCCCTGGGCAATAATAGAAGTGATAATATCATGATTGGAGCAGTTTGGTGATACAAGAAGCAAATCTGAACAACAGTGTCCCAATGCAATCCATTTGATTTCTAGCCCATTTTATGGACATTTTTGTTTACTTATGGATTTACTGACTTTGAAATTATACTGGTTTTTTTTTTCATCGACTATCTGTAACCTTGCAGAAGGTTAAACAACAGAGTCCTGTGGCACTTTTAAAGACTAACAGATTTATTTATCGCATGAGTTCATGGGAGAAAATGAAGTGGGATTTTCTCCCACAAAAGCTCATGCAATAAATAAATCTGTGAGTTTTCCAAAGTGCCACAGGACTCTGTTGTTTTTCTGCAATAGACTAACACGGTTACCCCTTTGGAACTTCCAGACCCCAGCTGCCCTGCTGCTCTAGGGAAGAAACTTTAGTTGTTTATTTTTGCTGTGGTTGAGCTGGCCTAGAAGGAAGATTGCTGGGTGTGGGTGGAGCCAACCTGGAGCTCAATGGAGGCAGATTTTCTTTTAATTAGACGTGCTCCAGGGCAGAGCCGGGCTGAGACCCCCCGCGCGGCGGCACAGCCACGGCCCCCTCCCCACAGCGACCGGCGCCTTCGCTTCCCTGATGCCCCAGGGCCGAGCCAGCAGGGGGCAGGCTGAGAAACGCCACACACCCCAACCCAGCCCCAGCTGGAGGCGGGCGTGGCCTGCACGTGCCCTGCTGGGCGGAGGCTGAGCCGGCGGCTCGCGCTCGGCCACTGCGGATGTGGGGCCGGCATGGGGCGGCCGCGAGCGAGCTTGGGCTGCGCGCTGCTGCTGTGCGGGGCGACCTGGGCGGCGGCGCCCTGGCTGTGCACCGTCAGCCTGGAGCGGGCCCCGGAGGAGCGCTGGTTGCCCGCGCTGCAGCACTTCGACCCGGCCTTCCTGCGGGCGGCTATGAGCCGGGTCATCGAGTGAGTGGGGCGGGGGACTGCTTCCTCCACCCAGTCTTGGCGAAGCGCGCCCGTCACCGTAGGATCAGGCCGGCGAGCGGGGCTGAGCGGCTGCCTGACCCTCCTGCAGCGGGGGCCGTGGTGCCAGAGCGCTGGGGGACGGGGTGGGTCAGTGCTTTGCACACTTTGGAGGTGGGGGGAGCTGAGTCTGGCTCCCAGTTCCTGGGGAAGGGCTGCACAGCCACTTGGTGCCAGCCTCAAGCCCCAGTGCCAGTCAGGCTTCATGCAAGTAGGGTGAATTTTCACCCTGGTAAATAGCCATTTTACCCCACCCCCCATCAAGGCACGGGGATGGGGCACCTTGGAAGTGTAGCAGATTAGCCGTCTGAGGGGCTACGGGCAGGAGAAAAAAAGTAGGCATTGTGCCTGTGAAAGCTCATGCGATAAAGAAATTCATTTGTCTTTAAAAGTGCCCGTTTTGTGGAAATAGACTAACACGGCTACCCCTCCGGAACTCGCCAGCACCTGAGCGCTGGTTTAACTTTACTCAGTATGGAGCCTGCAGAACTTTGTGGGATTCTCAAGTGGATAAAATGCTTGTAGGGTCAACAGCTGAGACCATGGGCACTTCAGCCAGCCTAGCACAAGAGTGGCTGCTAGTAATCAAACTCCAAAGGGGTAGCCGTGTTAGTCTATTGTAGAAAGACAACAGAGTCCTGTGGCACTTTTAAAGACTAACAGATTTATTTATCGCATGAGCTTTCGTGAGAGGAAAAAAAGATGCTTTAAAGCGTTTGACCAAGTGGGATTTTCTCCCACGAAAGCTCATGCGATAAATAAATCTGTTAGTCTTTAAAAGTGCCACAGGACTCTGTTGTCTTGCTAGGAATCAATAATTGATAATGCAAAGCATCTTTCTGTCTTGCACTGAGCAGAAAAGACAGTGAATCCAGTACCTGGCTAACTTGTGAGTTGTAGTAAGGTTGCTCTCCTCGACCCTATCCACAGGGGAACAATGAGCTGATATTTTGGGTTTGTCTTTCAGTGAATATGTACCAAAATGGGTCAATGCTGTCATTCAGCCAATAGCTGCAGAACTGGAGTCTTTTGTCCCTCAACCCTTTGCCGGGGAGATCCTGGGACTGTGTGAGGCACTGGGATTCAGTGTCGGAGATGGACTTCTTCTCAATTTGGCCTATGAATCTACTGCGTAAGTATCTAAATTGTTCTGGAAATAAACTCAACCAATTCCCATTTACAGCACTGGGGAAGTGTGTCCCAGTGTCCACTGGCTATATTAGTAATGATTGATTGAAGATAATAAATCTCTGTTCTAGTATGAGAGATGAAATCAAATTGAATTTTGAGTGTATAAATTAAACAACATCCATGCTGTAATGAGTACATGTTGTAATGCCATAATGTATATATTAAAACTTGAAAGAAAATTAGCAAGGAGCATCCATTCAAAGCTATTTAGATCCTTAACAGTTAAAAAGTAAATTAAATTGTTTAATCATTTACGTTGTTGGGTTTCACTCAAAATCTGGAAGTGAAGAGGCTTTGTCTGCACTAGAAAGTGAGTTGTGGGTTTGTTTGTTTTATTTTTAAAAAGCTTTTTGTTTAAACACAGGTTGTTTAAGCACCATTTTACTTCCCAGTGGAAACAAGTAGGTTTGTAATTTCCAGCAGGGTAGCCGTGTTAGTCTGTGTACAGCAAAAACAAGAAGAGTCCTGTGGCACCTTATAGACTAACAGATTTTCTTCGGCATAAGCTTTCATGGGCTATAAACCACTTCGTCAGATGCATCTTATGCTGAAGAAAATCTGTTAGTCTATAAGGTGCAACAGGACTCTCGTTGAAGTAGGTCTGTGTTATAATTAACGTGTTAGTTGATTGTGGTTAGAGCCACAGCTTAGTTTTAGGTTTGTCCTGCCAATTTATGTACATATCATTTTTAAAATTCTGGTGTATATATTGACATAATTTTCAGTTTTAATGATTCAGTAAATCTTTTTTATTTTTATCTTTAAAGAAGAGAACCAATATATAAAGTATGCATTTTAATAATTTAGTGCCCAGTTCTGCTATATTAAGGGTAATTATTGTTCTAGGTGAGGGAGAAGAGAGAACTGGGTATGCTAATTATTTTTAAACTTGACCCTGGGATTTTTAAACTAAGTGTAAATACATCATTTATTTTATGGGCAGTATTTTAGATTTTTCCCAATTTATTTTGTATCCAGAGAAGCTGCTGAACTAGTTGATAATTTGCAGTGGGCTGAGGTTAGTATTTCTGAAATTATTGAGAGAAAGCAGCAGGTTACCTGCTTGAAAAGATATTTTATAGTTGGAGGAAACTGATATGCCTACCTATAAAGACTAGCACCTGATCTTTTTAGCTAGGAATTGTAATGCTGGGTTCTAATCCTGTGTTTTCTCCTATGAATAACTTCCATGGACTCTGTTAGTCATCAGAGAAAGAGTAGCAGACAGTGCCATAGGATATTATAAATATGTGTCTAAATCAGTAAAAACAGTAGCATGGTAACATATACAGTATAGAAGTGGTATATAATTAAAGACTGCATTGTAATGCATACACTAAAAAAGACAGAGAGAGAAGGTTACAAACACAACTTCCACTTTCACATGAGTTTACATTGCAATCTTTGTGATCTTAACTTTTTTTTAAGCTGTAGCTGTTTAACATTTGTATACAGGGTGGATAAAAATCAGTGATTTTTTTTAAAAAAAATCAAATTTTTAAATTTAAATTGGATTTTTTTATTTAAATTGGATTTTTTTGATAAAATGCTTTTTGAGGGAAAAAAAACAACTAAAAATAGTTTTAATTACAATACACTATAGCTCAGATATCTCATCATGGAATAGGGATTATAAATTTGAATTCTATAGTATGAGAAAATATATTGATTTAATGTTTAAGAAAAAGTTTTGTAAATGAGTTCCAATAATTCATGGATTAGGTTCCCAGTCTTATGGGGTTCCAGGGGCTTCTGTATAGATTATTTAGGTTAATCTTTCTATCTACCCAATGGGACTCAGTGCTCAGTCTCGAAGATACCATCAGAGATGTTTAGTTTTGCAGTTCTCAAACTGTGGAGATAACATGTTTCTTAACAACAAAAATGTTTTAAAATAAATAGTATATAGAGGTGAGAAATAACAGACCTTAACCCTGTTGTCTCTCTGCAAATTTGTGAATAGAGTCAGTCCTGTCTTTCTCCAAGAGTGCAAAGTTTCAAAAAGTTCAATGAATAGAAGATTGTTGGGGGCAGACTAGATCTGGACAAGGAGAAGAAGTGTGGAAATAAATGTGAAAAGGAAAGGACAGGCAGTAGAAACAAAAGTGAAACTGTTTGAGCAGCATATTCCAGAAGTCTTGACGTCTTTCTGAGTTATGTAGAAAACCATGATTAAATCAAGTCTTCCTGACTAGTGATTTAATTATGATTTAAATCAAATCCACCCTGTTTGTATATGCTATGCCATGAGTGTTAATAATGATGCTTTCCAGAGAAAATAAAATAAGATTCACTCACTGCCCCAAGAAATTTACAATCAAGGTGAACTTGGATAAATACTGAAAACTGATTTAGTATTTAAAAAAAGTCTGTGTTTTGGGGGTTGTTTCTTTTTAAATAGTTCCTCCTGGTTTTGTTTTTCAAGGTTCTGTACCAGTATTATTGCTCAGGATTCCAAGGGGAACATTTACCATGGTCGGAACCTGGATTATAATTTTGGAGATATTTTACGTAAGATTACAATTGATGTGCAGTTTACAAAGAATGGGCAGGTATGGTCTGTGTATGGGTGGATGCTGTTCTCTGAGAGTGGCACAAAAGCTTGCATATCTTTAAACATTAGGATTTAGTGAATTGAATTACAAAACCACAATGGAGTGCAAGAAAATGAATGATTGAAATATTTGCTATTCAGAATGCTCTTTCAGGAGTTAGACAAACCACAGTGCTGTTTTACCAAAACATTTCAATAGTTTAACTTCTTAATTGTAAATGGTGTGGTAGAACATCATTCTGTCCAGTTTTATATAACGGTGCTTGTATATCACTGTAGTATTTGAGTACCCCGGCCTCTCCCTCTAGGGCTATAGTGTAACTGCATTTGATTCATTCACTTTTGGGCACCAGCTTATCAGAAAGAAATTGAAAATTGGACAGAATTCAGAGTAAAGGAGGAAAACTGACCTTGGGCCAGGTGAGACCTTCTTATAAAGAGATATTGAAAGAGCAAAATATGTATTGGATAGTGAAAGGATGACATGAGTTCACAAATATGAGAGTTGTGAAAACCCCAAGAACGGAGAAGTAGTATTTAAAGTGGTACATGAGGGTTTAATAACAAGAGTTTAATGGAAGGAAATTAACAAAAGGAAAATTCAGATCAAGGTCAAGAAAAATCTTGATAGTGTGATGTATTTGGTTGGATAATAGTCCCCCAAGAGGAAGTGGTGGAAGCCCAGTCCCAGAGCACATTTTAAACATGGACAAAATACTTGAACACATAAAGTAGTGATCCGTTTTGGTGACGAGAAGGGTTTTTAGAGTTGAAGAGGTCATTTTCTTCTCTAATTTTTTTGATTCTTCCCTTTCACCACTGTCTTCTCCTTTTTAAGACTCTTATTTCCTGTCTGTCTGACAACTTCTGCAAGCGTTACGTGCACTGAACAGTGTGTCAGCCTCCACGCCGCCTGCCCCCCTTCGCACCTGGCCTGGGCTGCTACCTTGCTGGCCAGTCCCCGCTCATTGTCAGCAGCAGAGCCGGCCAACCTGCAGCTTCCAACCCCACTCCACACATGGCCGCTGCCTGGTCAGCCCCCGCTCACTGCTGGCGCAGCCAGCTCCCCGCCCCCAGTGGCTTCCATGTTGCCCCCCCCCTCCACTTCATCACTGGCTGCTCCTCCCCAGTTCACTGTTGGTGCAGGTGGCCGTCATCTCCCTCAGTGGCCTCCCTACCCACCCCCGCCCCCAACTACCTACCGGCTACTACCTGTGGCCCTGCTTCTGCTCCTCTGGCTCCTGCGCTAGCTGGCACACAGGTGGCATGTGCGCTAGAGGCGGGAAATTTAAAGCAGCGGTGGTGTGGGGGCTGGAGGACCCTAGCACAGCAGGGCCCGGGGCAGTTCCCTCCCTCCGCCCCCCATGCTAAGACCGCTTATGTTAGAAATGGACGACTTTCTCTCTGTCAGACACTCACTAGCTTGAACAACATTTTGATAGCCTTTGGCTTATCCTTAGCACATGAAATGCAATGGAATTTAATCTTAGCTTTATTTATTAATTTGTCCTTAAATCATGGTACAGATTTTAATATTTTGTAGTGTTAACTTTACAATGTGCATATGGTGGAATCATGTTATTTCTTTACTAGAAATCCACAGATGCTATTTTGGAATGTTCTATTAAAAAACACCTCTGTCCCATAATTGTAAAATGCTGTGCATCTTCTGATTTCAGGTGGCTTATAAGGGTACCACATTTGTGGGCTATGTAGGTTTATGGACCGGACAGAGCCCACACAAGTTCACAATCTCTGGTGATGAACGAGGTAAGTCAAGCTCACTTTCAGGGGTTAGACCAACCATAGTACTGTTTTACCAAAAGATTTCAATAGTTTAACTTCTTAGTTGTAAATGAGGTGGTAGAACAACATTCTAAAGCACTTCCGTGTAAGGGAGGTTGGAACTATCGGCTTATCCCTCTCAACTCTCCTATGGTTAGAGCCCTGTGCGGATACAAATATGTGGATCCGTATCCGATCTGCATCTGCAAGAAATGGTCTGCAGATATCCGTCTGTAATGTGTTACAAGTCTCTGTCTCTGTTACACTAAACTCAGCTTTTCTCTTGCCCAGTGTTCTGCCATGACTAAGTAATGTTTTTATAAATGGAAAAGTCAGTGAGTCACCAACTGTAATGGAAAAAGAACTTGGGAAGTCTCTGATTGAAATTGCTGGTGCTGGTCATTTTTGAGAGGTGCTGAGTACTTCCTGTGAACCGATGAGCACTTAACGTCACAGGATCAGGTCCTAAGTTTCTCCTTCAGATTGAGACACTGCAGTGATTTTACTTGTGGGTTTCTGGTGTAAGTAAACTGAGAAAAGACTAGTTGACCCAAACTCAGTTGTAGTGCTGATCCCTAGCACAGTGGCTGTCATATTGTAGCTATTTGGTGGGTCTTTCTCCACCCAAAAGTTGCTGCAGCTGATAATGAAGTTGGTAATAAGTGGCTGCCCCTTTGAGTCTCAAGAGCAGCATGGAAAGAGAATTTATGGGACTGGACTTTGGTGATGAAGGAAGGAGAGAAGACTATAGGGTTCGAAACAAGACCTTGAGAAGAGAGGTGAATAGTGGTGAGATGGGGAGAGATGATGAAGGTGCACAGAATGCATGTTTCCTGCCTGTGTAATAATATTTTACCTTTCTTTTTGCAGATAAAGGAAGATGGTGGGAGAATGCAATAGCTGCTTTCCTGAGTCGAAACTTTCCCATCAGCTGGCTTGTCAGGGATGTACGTATGCAAATCAATTAATCATCTTTAACTCAGTCACAGATCACAAGCTGTTTGAAGAAGCAGGCTGTAATAATAACAACAACTTTCTTTCCATTTTTCCATTTACATTGAAAATTGCATAGATACACTGGCAAATATGTGACCTGTATAGGAGTGTGTTGTATTGGCTGAGAGTAGTTCAGTGATAAGCTGTTGTAAGGCTGAAAGAGAGGCCCTTCCGGTCCTGCAGGGGTTTCTTGCCAAGCAGCTTGAATTTGTCACTTAACAATTGAGTTTCTGTGAAAAGACTTGCTTCCCACAGAACAGGAACTATGAAGGGACCGGCTTGGACACAGTGTAAATGTGTAACCGCTTGCACTGGTAGCTAGGTAGGCAGGTGGGTGTTTGAGATGGTCAGTCTTTTACACTGTTTTCAGTATATGTACATATAAAACAGTGGTTCCCAACCTTTTTGACTCTAGGGCCACAGATATCATTTTTGCACCCCCGAAGGGCCAACAGCCTCCACCAGTGGAATGGTGGAACCTTATAAGTGGGGAGATCAAATTGTTGAGTTGGGGGAGTCGTTATGGGTCAACCAGGGTGTTTGTTGAAAGACTGTGAGTGCACTGTCCAAAAGGTAAAGAAAACAGACAGTCTATAACCAAATTCCACCTTGCCGTGTTGTGTGGAGTGGATGTAGAAGTGTAGTGAGGGCTGCATAGGAATATGTATGCAAAGCGATAAGCAGTTATTAGGATTTCAGTGCAGAGCTCCAGTGCTAGCTCAGAACCAAAAAAGTGACTTCAAACAAGGGGGTGAGCGAAGAGCACTGACACATGGGTACAAAAGCCCAGTCGTGTGCTTTTTTCGTGTTTGGCTCTAATTCACACCAATACTAGTTCAGCATGTCTGACGAATATACAGATGGAGTCTAGAAAATGATAGTGACCTTTGTAGCATAGGCACATTGTTTCTTGCATAACTTTAGTGAAATAACAAGCAAGCACTGCAAGGACGGTATATTAGAAAAACAAACAAACAAAAATAATCTTTGGTTGCAGTAGATAGCCAGAGATTGCTAAATGTTTAATTTCTTCATGTATTCTGTTTCTTTTCCTAGGTATCTGCTGTTTCTTGACAAGTTTTTGTTTGTTTGTTTTTTATATCACGAGCCCATTTGCTTTTAATTCCTGTGCTGTGTTAACTTGTTCGCGTAAATGTTTAAGGGAGTATTTCTTACAGCCATAATCTCGCAAACACTTTGCCGTGTGTGTAGTTTTACACATATGAGTAGTTCCACTGACATCAATGAGACTATCCATGTGTAAAGTTACATGCATGAATTTGCAGAAGAAATGCTTAAATAAGTCATTTACATTTCCTATCTCCCCACTGCCGCCAAAATCCACCTAAACCAAAGTTAAAACAAGGGTCTGGAGATAGCTTTTTTTCCCTTTCATCTTGTAATTGAATGAAATGAGTGGAAATGGACGACATGCTCAGCTCCATCAGTGGCTCATTTTGAAAATGAATCTCATTTACTTTTCATCTTTGATACTGCCTGTTCACTTTCTGTATTTTACTCTGTTCCAACAGTGAAACGCAAGTACTCAATTCCCAGTCATTGTTCCTCCCCGGTTCCTTTGCAAGTCTGCTTGCACAGCTATTTTCATGGAATTTTTTAAAATGTCCCTTGTGAGGTAAGGCAACACCATATACCATATTTTTCAGACCATAAGATGCACTTTTTTCCCCCCAAAAGTGGGGGGGAAATGAGGGTGCGTCTTATAGTCCGAACCAGTGAACCCCCGATTCCCTAAGGAATCGGAAATTGAAGAATGGCAGGAGCCGCTGGGGGATCCGGGGCAGCAGAAGCTCCGGGGGAGCTTCTGCCGCCCCCCGAACTCCTGGACTGAGCTGGGGGGCCGGCTCCGTTTCGAGCCGGCCCCGCAGCTCAGTTCCCAGGCTCGGCTCTCAGCAGGAGCCACAGCGCTTAAGCGCCGCAGCTTCTTTCTTTCTTTTTCTTTTTTTTTTTTTCCCTCTTCTTTCTCTTCTTTGCCTTCCTTTCTCTTCCCTTCCTTTTCTTTTCTTTGCCTTCCTTTCTCTTCCTTTCCTTTTCTCTTCTATTTAGTTTACCGGTACTATTTGGTTCAGAATATTTTTTTCTTGTTTTCCTGCTCTAAAAACTGGGTGCGTCTTATGGTCAGGTGCGTCTTATGGTCCGAAAAATACGGTAGTTACCAAACCAGTTCCAACCTGACGATAGTGTTTGGGCTGGGGTATTCAACCTCAGGGAGTTAACTACCCAAATCTCATTGAAAGCAGAGGCCTGACTTCCTGAGGCTCCTTTAAAAATCTCACCTAGGTCTTTTTTGTGTGTGTGTGTGTGTGTTTCCTTGTTCTTCCTAATGGGCCTGGTGACCTAAAAAGAATGACTCTTGGCATTAACTGATCCCTAATGTGAGGAAGGTGTTTACAGTTTGTCTCTATATGGTCCCAGTCTTGCAAACACTGAGATGTTTGCTAAAGTTCAAGCTTATTGTCTCGTCCACATGACTCCAGTGGGCCCTACTCACCTTCTTAGTTAAGTATATGCATAAACTGATAGCAAGATCAGGGCCTAAATGAGAGACTATTTCCACAGTACACAAACGTCTGTCCTACTGATCACTAAGCCAAAATTTATCTTTCTAGAGAATGCAACCTTCACTAAAGCCGAGACACCTGCCCGCTTCGAACTGCTGTGATGCAATCCGGTATGTCATGAAGTGTTGATTCCTGGTGATCTTGTTTTTGCATTAGACCTTAGACAAAGCTGCAGACTTTCAATCTGCTGTCCTCAAACTGGCTGCAACCCCGCTCATTGCAGATGTGTACTACATTGTTGGAGGGACGTCACCCAAGGAGGGCGTGGTCATCACGAGAAATAGATGGGGGCCCGCCGACATCTGGCCTCTTGAACCCTCAGCCGGAGCGTAAGTGGCCACAAATGTTGCTTTGTTTCTCCTTTCTGAGCTACAGTTGGTGAAGGAGAGTTCAATAGACCTGAGCCTCAGTGACTGAGCCAGGAGAGGCTTTCACTGATGTCTCTTCAATGGAGTTTCATCCAGCCCTCCTTAGACAAAAAACAACTTCTGTGCAGGGCAGGGGCAGCCCTCCGAGAACGGGAGAAGCGAGGGATATGTCATGTGTAGCTTTTTGTCACTTTTTTTTTAGTTCTGAGAACAACAACAAAATGGAGATGATACAGCCTGTGACAAGTTCAATTCAGCTCATTGTACAAATATTCATACTATCGAACTGCTGAGTTGCTTCAGTCACAACAATTGCTAGCCTACATGTACAGTAGTTGGAACTTATTTTTTTGCCGGAGAAATTCAGGGTTGTCTGGAATTCACGCATCTCAATGATTTACAGTTGAGTTCATGAGTAATAAGATGTTTTTCTGAACAATAGCTTTGCGCACACACTCTTGGATCTGAAATTGAGGCTGGATTCTTTGCTCCTTTTGTGTCACTGCTGGTAATAAAAGATCTACATGCTAAATAGGTCACAGATGGCCCAATCTGCAGCCTCATTAGTTTCAGTGGGGGCATATCAAGTAAATAATTTTTTGTTGTAGCTAGAATTTAGTAGACAATTCAGTTGATGCACAGGAAGAATCCAGCTGATTCAGGCATATCAAGGTTGGTTTTGCGAAGATAAGAGATAAAAAGCACTTTGAGGAGCTTGTTTTTTCTCACTGAAGTAAAACAAACATGCATGCAAAAATCCTCAGATTCTTAATACGTATGGGGAGCAGAGTCAATGAGTGAGGAAAATCTTTGGTTATATAGTTATTTTTTAGATCTCACTCTATTTTCAGGGCCTGATTCTGCTTCCCTTGGTGTTTTACCATTGACCGCAATGAGAGTTGGACTCAGCAGAATTTTCTTTCCACCCTGAATCTTGCCTTTTACCTTTCTGCAGACAGGTGAATTGAAAGACAGATGGGGGAACCTTTTTGTTCTTTTTAAATAGAACTATAATGACTCACGTCTGTTTTATTAGCCACAGGAGTAATTAAGTGAAGTTACACTTGCTGTTTTTGTGTGTTTTGCCTTATAGGTGGTTCCGTGTAGAAACGAACTATGACCACTGGAAAAACCCTCCTCCTGATGATGATCGAAGGTTAGTTTGAGTAGGAAGGTGTGCCCCAGGATGCCAGGTTTTTTGTTTTTTTTAATTAAAATGGTGACATAGACTTGGGTGCTCCCCTGGGCAGGTTCGTATGCTGAGTGGGCATACTATTCAGCTGCTGGGAAGAAACTAGACCAGGTAAGGCGCGATGCTGAGTTGTTCCTGTGCTCTTTGGCTGGAGGCAAAAAAGACTTCTCTAAGATGAGGCAAAGGAAAATCATGGCCAGGGAAGGGTGCTTTCTAATCACACTGTTGAGGCCTCACAATGATAGGCTGTTTGGGGCCCTGTTAAAGGCATCAGCAAGATTTTCACTTGATCTGGCTATTTTATTCAAGCAGGTAAAATATACTGGCAGATTGGCTCTGTTCTGTAGTTGTCTTTGATGATAATGCCTCTTATTCATTTATAGGGGATTGAGTAGTTCTGCATCCTTTAATGATGATAGCTTTCATTAGGTTACAAGGGATTGGATTCCACTCATATCATTCTTCAGAGTAATTGAGACTCAAACAGAAGTTTTGACATGGATTGATTTAGCGGCAAACTTTTCATGTTCAGTTTACTTAAATCTGACTCTTTTTTTTTTTTTTTTTGGTTGTTGTTCAGTGACACTGTGCCATTTTCTTGCAGAACTCCAGCCATTAAAGCTCTCAATGCCACTGGATGGAAGAATATTAATTTTGAGACCCTCTTTAAGGTATTTATTTTAAATTCTGTGTCATCGTGTCTGGATTTTGACTTAAAATTCTGTTGTGGAGTGAGAGGTGGCTAGAACAGCACTTCAGGAATGTAACTGTTTTTGGCAAGGAGTGAGTGCATAGCAAAGGATATGCAGCAAAGGACTCTTGCTGGAGATTTTTCTGAGACCAGTGAGCTCATTTGAGAGGCTGTTGTCAGCGCTCGCTTGAACTGTGCTCTTGTGATGGAGAACTGAGCTAGGTTCCACTGCTGACTCAGTGTGTGACCTTGGATAAGTCACGTAAGCCCAGATTTTGCATCATCTGTTAACTGTGTGAGACTTAATTTTGGGGTGCCCAAGTTGAGAATCCTGCAGTTCCATTTTCAATCCCCGTTGAAGTGAGCTATCTCTGTGGGTGCTCAGTTTCTCTGAAAAATCAGACTTGTGATCTCAAACTGAGCATCCACAATTAGTGGGCGCTTCTGAAAACTTGGTCCTTACCCTCTCCGTGTTACCATATTCCAGCCAATAAAACATGGATGGTAATACATATTTCAAAAGGAGAGTTAGTTCAAGTTAGTTGTCTTTTGAGATCCCCAGACAAAACGTACTATGGGACTGTAAATTATTATTGCAGATTGAAAGCTGAATTTGTTTACATGTTGTACTAGTGCCAGTCAAGGATCAGAGGTTCAGTGTATCACCAGCATTATTAGATAAGTCCTTTGGTACAAGCACAGGTATAAATATGCTTGGAGAGAGGAGCAGACTGTAAGGAGAAGGTTGACACCTACAGCTTCAATGCAGGAACTTCACAAAACTTTATGTATTCCCAAAGCTGTTTGGTCTTAAAGTGTTCATTTAAGTGCTCTGATTTTTTTTAAGAAGGAAAAAAGTAACCTCTGATCTTGCATTACTCGTCTTTAAATAATTATATTCCCCTGTTTCTAAATAACCTTAAACAACACTTTTATGCCGACAAAATGACAGGCTCTTTCGTCTTTTTGAACAGGTACTATCAGTGCGGCCAGTCTTAAACAAGTAAGTGTGTGGTTTAGACACATCGCTCAGACCCCATTGCTACACGTCAGGGAACTTTCTATTTAATGCTGAGTTAGGGCATCAGAAGATTACCCTTTAAATATGGAAAATATCCCATGATCTTCCCAGCCATAAACACTGCTCCTGTGCATAATGTTTTTTCAGTGTCTGCTCTGTGTTAGTTTTCTGTCTCCTTCATCTGTCACTCCCTGTCTAGTGAAAGAACCATATTTCATAAAGCTCAGTCCTCCTCTGCATGGAGTCTAATCTTACAGTGGTAACATAGCAGTCAAGTAAATTGATGCTCAGACCAGCCCTAGTGCTCTTCTGCTGAGTGACGCGTCCGGTTCCTGACTTGAATGCATATGGAATGTTCATTTTCCATTTAATTTCTGTTGCAACTCTTGTCTTCGTTAATCGATGTTTGTAAATTTTGTAGAGGAAAAAGAGTGCGCATCTACCACAGTGACTGCATACAGGTTATGAGCTGCTGCATTCCTAACCAGTGCTGAGTTTTTCCACTTGCTCCATAACCATTCTGTATCCTTACAACATCTGCACCTTCCCTTTGTCATTTTACTTTTATATGTAGCACAGCAATTCCCCAGCTTCCGTCACTCACACTAAGAGCTCTGCAATTGGTTTCTCAGGGTCAGGCAATAAAGATTTAATCACCTCTGTGTTGTGTATGGGATTATACTCTTTCTCCTGCTTTGAATTCTGTTGCTGTAACAAAGGAATTCAGTAATATTCATGTCTTAGTCCACTGATCAAATAGATTCAGACTCACAAAATAGAGCACATTCTCTGCTGGAGTAAATGAGTACAATTCTGTTGGTGTCAATGGAACGATGCTCGTTTACACCAGTGTTACCAGTTGTTTCAACCCTTTGTATTGTTTTATTGTTTTGATCTGAATATGTAGAATGTTTTTTTCTAGTAAGATTGATTCTGTTGCTTTGCTACTGTTATCTGTATGTTCCTTGGTGTAGGATGGTATTTTAAGCACATAATACATCCTTTTTTTACCCCCTTTATCCCCCAGTTATACAATATATACCACAGTAATGAGTGCTGCAGTCCCAGACAAGTACATGACCTGTATCAGAACCTTGGACTGAAAATGTGTAAGTAATGCATTGGTGCTGATAGCTGTTTTTGTTGAATGTCTTCTAAGTTATACCTATGGACAATTTCCTGTCCTGTTGAGGTGAGGGAACCTCATGGAACTTAGCACCTGATTCCCTTAGGGTGAGATTTTCATGAAAGTCTAACTCTCCTTGAAATTCAGTGGCCTGCTCCTCCAGTCCTGAGGTGGACCTAAACAATCACATTTCATTTTATTAAACTTTTAATAGTGCAGTTTAAATTTCCACTGGGAACTCCGATTACACTATTTTCACCCTCAGTGCCTTTTTGGCTTTAATGGTAGCCGGACACAACCAGTGCATTGAAGAACTGGGCTTGAGAAATCAATGAACTCAGTTGGTTTTTAACCTCCTAGATCTTCTCAGCTTTGAAGGGCTTGGGTCTGCTCATGACACCAGCTAGCTCCTTGGAGTCAATTTGAGGTAAATCCTTCTCCAGGTTTATATATTTAGGGCTTGCAGAAAAAATGATGTTCTTGGAAACCCAGAGCTTCTCAGGATTTTTAGCTGATAGGTACCAGTTTTGAAGGCAAGAGTAAAATGACCTTCATTCTCCAAGGAGAAGCCAGGTTCTGCAAAGCATGCACACATTGTCCAGTTCTTGTTATACAGTGTGGTTCTTTTCCCACTGAAGTCAGTGGTAGCTTTCCTTTTCACTAGGAGCATGTCCTTTTGCAAAAGCTGAGTCAGTTCCCTCCCGTAAGATTAGTCAATGGTCAAATTTTGCTGTAATTTGAATGAATTTGGTTCTCTCATATGTAAATTAAATTACAGGTCACTTAAACTGTTCATTCCTCCCACTCCCAAGAAACAGCATGTGCCTATACAGGGGGCAGTAATTGCAGATTGATGTACTTTGTCCTTCAAAAAATATAAGGCAAAAAAAATTATGACTATTGCTCTCCCATTCCTGCGGAAGAGTAGAATTCCTTCCTGATCCCATTGAAGTCAGTGGGAGTCTGGGTGTTGACTTCAGCTGGACACAGATTTGACCCTTGGTTAGCAGTGATCATGTTGACTTTTTGATATAGCAGGGTTAATTTCTCTTTGTTGGAAAAGGTAAAGTTTTTAATTTATTCCTCTGCTCTGTGTGGATCCCTTCTTATTTCTTTCTTACTCTTTTGACAGACAAAAGGGGGAAAAGCTGAAACTTTCGAAGTCCAGCATTACTTTGAAAATAAATGGAAGTTGTTTAGTATAAGACAATTACATGAACATTTCAGGTAAAGCTGACTTGCAAGATTCTAATGTTGGTAATGTTATGAAATGAAGATTTTATTAACCTTTTAAAAATATGTTGGCTTTCTAGCAGATCATTATAAGAGAGAACTGATTGTTACTCATGTCTGTGAAAAGCAATGTGCACTTTAAATGAATGTACGGATGAATTTATTAATAATAAAGAGTCTCTATTTTTGCTTGGCCAGTAAGAAAGTGCTTAAATAAAAGTATTCAGCAGGTGCTGTCACTCATATGGGGCTATTTTATTATTCTTTCATCTGATACGTAAGGGGCCCGTGATCCACATCCATAATGGTAGCCTTATGGTCACATCCTCCCTTTAGTACCACCCTGGAGTGAAATGAGCTGCGGGCTGGAACGCTCCCTGACAGGTTGGAAAGAGCAGCTAGTGAGAACTCTACAAGCACTGCTAAAGCATCAGGATTTCAGACCCCGTGAAATTGCTGCTGCTCCATGGAACTGTGTCTGGCTAGTGGAAATGGAGAAGGGCCTAGCAGAGAGTGTTCTGCACCACACAGGGCCAGGATCCCCAATGCGTATGCCTCCTTGGCACCCAGGGTCAGGCTGGTTCTCCTCTGTTCCAGCACTTCGATGGCCCTTATTTGTGTGACAAGAAGATAAATGATGGAAAGATATGTTTTCCAGATGATATCCCAGGGCAATTTAAACTGCATTGCTGTAGGGTGGATGGAAATACGCCATTTGTCTTTGCTTTGAATTGCTGGTTTTCCCTGAAGATCGCCATTCAGTTTGAGAGATGGTTATTTATGCCAAGGGAGTGTGCACAGCAACACTGGATTGTGTGTCTTAGAATTATGGTGCTAAATTATGCACAACCACATTCCTGTGTTCAAAATTTGTATTTGATTGTGTATCAGTCATTCAGTTTGTGACACTATAGCAAAAACAAATCACTTATTCTGTTTGTGACATTGTAGCAGTTTGAAGCATTGGTTTGGGGAAATATCTACCCTTACTGTTCAGTGTTGAAGATCTGATTCCTCATAGGGCAAAATTTTCACTGATGTCACTGGGAATTTTGCCTGAGAAAGGCCTGCTGGATGGGACTATAGGTCTTCAGACAAAAAGCTTTCTCAGGAGGTGGAGTGGTGAGGCCCTAGTATAAAGTTCTGTGTTGTATGTACCCAACATCATTACTAATTAACTTCACTCAGGGTATGT
Source organism: Pelusios castaneus (assembly GCA_007922175.1). Classification (NCBI taxonomy): domain Eukaryota; kingdom Metazoa; phylum Chordata; order Testudines; family Pelomedusidae; genus Pelusios; species Pelusios castaneus. The sequence continues at coordinate 2,954,730 of ML685884.1, read as the reverse complement.
CTACATTGCAATTGAAGGTGTGATTACAGAACAGGTGGGTGTACCCATTGCTTGCTTTAAACTACTAGCACAGCTAAAAATAGCCGCGTGAGCTCTGGGACAGGCAGTCTGAGCCTGCTTGGATCACCGGATACATGCTAGAGTTATTAGCCTACAGCAAGGTCTGTGGCATAGCTGTTTTTAGCTGTGCTAGCTAGGTAGCAGCTGGTGCAGGTATGCCTGCCTGAGCTGCACTCACACTTCTCATTGCAGTGTAGACGTACCTTGAACCAGGATAAACTCCAGGACCTTGGTGAAATGGGTGGGACATGACATTTCGTATCGACTACTGCACACTAGATGTATACACTGAGGTGAGAACTCCACTGAGATTTACCCAAAATGGCTGAAGAGGAGATGCATGCATATTTTTTCAGGCTCCACCCGCCCCTCTTCCCTTTGGAATCACAGAACAGCCACATGGTCATTCGTTTTTGCAGTGGTTGATGTGAAAAAGTAACACTTGGCAAGTATTTAATGTGTCTTGGCTGTCTTTCTAAATCATTTTTTAAAAAAAATCTGGGATTTTGCCTTTCTGCTTTCTTTTGCAGGTCACCTTTAATGTAGTGTGACTTCTGGGATCACTGTCTTGGTGTGGAAGCAGGGCCGGGGTGTGCAGCCCTTATGAAGGTTGAGCTGCTGGATAAATTTAGGCAACATCTTAGTGCCTGGAATGCTCTTCTGCAGTCAAATTTAGATACAATTGTGTAGCAAAATCACTTCCAAAGCAATTGCTCCATTGAAGACATTGCTTCACAGTGTCCCTTGCAATATTTTTGAAATGGTCGTGTGAGCTTTAATTTAACTAACAGCTGTATACAACCGTGGGCCCTTTATCTCCTCACGCTATGTCCAGCTAAATGTCATTACCTACTTACCAACATGCTCTACTTTTACCTGGTTAAAGCACTGCGGACTTCGTGTTGACCCAGTTTACCCGACAGGCATCAGTTACAGAGAAGTAGTGGTGTAATTGATGAGATGAGAAACAGGGTTCTGGAAAGAATGTGGGAATAAAGGAGGCTACATTGCTTTTTTATTTCCTTATCTCTGTTACTTTAGTTCACAGACCTGGCAACTGCTCCTACCTCTCACAGACTCACATTTCTTCATGTAATAGCCCCACACAAACTGGAACAACCTGATTGTAAGCTGATGCAAATAGGCATAGGTCTATAGACTTTTCCAAGAGGTCTGCTGATTTACATTAGCCAAGATTTGTTTCAGAATCTCAGTGGTTTGTAGATGTGATCAAATTACTCATTGCAAATAATATTTGTTGTGAATATAGCTTTTTCTCCTGTTTGCAAATGGATCCAAATTCTGTGAATGTGGCATCCGTAAGTGTCCATTGATTAGATTGTACAAACAAATTTCAGTGTGGTTTGTTACAAAAAGTTTTAGCAAACCACCAGCACCAGTTTCATTGCTAATAACAATGACATTAATGTTGTTTTAATTCACTGTTAGAAAAACTGCTGTGAATGGTGTGTGCAAGTACCATTATTTATTTTTTTAATTTAGGTTGATTTTTGTTTTTCTTTTTGAGTGTGGCAGAGCCCCAGGTGTCCAAATAGTTGCTGCTGCTTGTAGAGTGTGACTTTTTTTATGGTGGCTTCTTTGGGCATTCTTTGCATTACTTTTCCTAAGCAAGGAATTGCCAGAAGGAAAGATGACACAAATTCACTGGGATTCAGTAAGAATTTTCACATCTACAGGGAAGATGAACCCTGTAGAACTGCAATATTCAAGGATGATGGAGGAGGCTCTTTTCCAGTTCTGTGAATCCACAATTTAGATAGAAGTGCAGAACTATATTCACTGGGATTCATATTTGGTTTAAAAAGCTATTATTCCCAGCAACTATAGTAGAACAAGTAAACTACTGCTTGTCTAGCTATTAACTGCCCCATGCTGATAATGGTATCTGCTGATGCCTTCTGTATTAGTTCAAAGCTTTTGTTTTAATGCTAAATGGAACCAGGGGAAGAGCAGACAAAGCCATTCTGCTACTCCAGGAACTGAAATCTTTCTTTTTTAGGTTTTAATTTAGCCAATTTGCCTACATCCTCTCACCTCACAGCCTTTCATTTCTGCACTACAAAATCCTGACCTAATGTACCCTGGAGTAAGGGACCTTTCCTCACAAAGCAGGGATTGAGTGGAACCTATTTTCCCACAGAAACTTTTCATGTAAGAAAGGGAAGGGGAAGATGTCTGAGTGCTGGTTGCTTAGTTAAGAGGCCAATGTGCTGTATTTCCCATCCATAATCCGTCCTAGTAATCCTAATCCATTTCAGATCTCTAGCCTTTTGTAAGTGTTACATGGGAAGGCTTTTAAAGCTCCTCAGACAACTGCAGTAAATAAATCAAAATCTGTGCTCTCTTTGGGAAACGCACACGTGCTTTGTACTGGATGTGTAAAAGGAAATGGGAATTTTCACAGAGTGGCTAAGAGGAACATACACTTGGAGTAGCTTGTTCACCATTTTAATTCCTCTAATGGGAATTTCCAGCTAAATCATCTTGGAGATTGTTGGTGATGTTGGGCATCAAATGCTGATTATATATATGTGCAAACACAGGCAAACATTCAAAAGAAAAATTAGTGTGCTTTTAAGTGGTGTTTATCCAAATAAATCCTTCCCTCAATTAGAGATTGGTGACAAGGTAAGCTTTCTATTTCTTCTTTCTTTGGAGCAGTCTTGTGTGGTAGAGTAATTAAATAATACCTAAGGTTGGAAGTGAACTTTGATAAAGCTCTTTTCTTGTTGGCTGTGAGAGACACTGCAGAGTCTAACTGCAGTGCTCTTTACCAACATCCCAGTTGCTGCTCATGTGCAGGTGCCTGACTGTATGTTTACAAAACACAACCCTTGTCAACCTGTGTCCGGATCCATTTCTACTGCAAAGAGCGGATTATATGTGTTTGCTACCAGAAGATAAAGACTAGTTCTTGATAACTATCAGGTCTACAGGGCTACATACCTTAAATTTTTTCTTGTTGGACTTTTAATCTATTTTTAATGTATTTTTCTTGCAAAGTCTTATTGGTGATTTGTAGATGACATGGTAGCATCTTTTTCCAACAGATTTGACCATGTTCCTTAGATGTTCTCAATTCTTAGTAATAAAGTGGAATCCCAGTTATTCCAGCTCCCCCATATCCTACCTGATGAGGTGACAGTGTGCATCTATGCTGTTGAATTCTAATGATCTGAGCTCTCGATTAGCCACATATGTCTGGAGTTGACAAAGCAATTTAGATTCTATTGTGTATGCACCACATAACATGTCATAGGTAGAATCTTTCCCAGCTGTATTTTTATTGTGAGATAATGCATTTTCCTGTACCTAAACAACCTAATGTGTTAACATGACACGTTAGATTCCTATAGGTATGGTGGCAAACTGTGCTGACTTGCATCCTGGACAATCTCGAGGAAGTCCATGTAGCTGTTCAATACAAAATCGAGTCCCGTAAAGTTTTATCAAGAATATTATTTTTTTAAAAAAAGTTGCCTAGTAAAGCTTTAGTTCTGACTTGAAAATTTCTAAGAGAAATGCTCTGGCTCAAACTTGTCGTCTTCATCATTCACCTTTTTAATATATGTATCCTGGGTGTTTAGAAACCTCAGTTTTAAGAATTGTCACACCAAAACAAACCAGCAAATCTGCAAAGTTTATTGTAGACTCAGGCCTTGTACACACGATCAGATTATCGCGCATTAAAGCTCATTACCGCGCGATAGCAACAACGGCGTACACACGTGCAACAGGGCTCTTGCGCGTTAAGTGCCTTGTTGTCGCGCAATCCAACAACCACTCCGACGAGAGTGGTAACAGCTGTTGCGGATCATATATTGCGCGTTTGAGCTCGTGTGTACGCTTACCGCGCATTGACTGGAGTCCGGAACTGTCCCAGCATTCCCAAGTCGTCCTCTCTGGTCTCCCCCCCCACCCGCTCTGTGGCCGTGACGAAACTGTCCCCGCCCTGCCCTGAACTTATTCCCGGGATTTTCAAATTTCAAGTCTGTTTCACTTCCTGCTCTCTTCCTCGTGGAGTGTGTTTGTGCTCCGATCATCATTAGCAATGGCGGCCCGCCGTGGAAGACGCGCACCCCTTTGGAGCACGGCAGAGGTACTGGACCTGATCAGCATCTGGGGAGAGTCCGCCGTGCAGGCGCAGCTACGCGGCAGCAGGAGGAATTATGACACATTTGGCATAATTTCTCAGGCCATGTCAGAGAGAGGGCATGATAGAGACACAGTGCAGTGCAGATCAAAGGTGAAGGAGCTCAGAATTACCTATCACCGAGCGAAGGAGGGAAACCGCCGTTCTGGATCAGCGCCTGCAACATGCAGGTACTATAAGGAGATAGAAGCCATCCTCAGCGGGGACCCCACAACCACTGCCAAAAGTCCCGTGGACACTTCAGCCCCTCCTCGTCCGGTGATTGCCAGAGCCGAGCAGGATGAGGACGTTGTGGAGGAGGAGGAGGAGATGGAGGATGACACGGAGGAAAGCGCAACCGCGTGTAGCCAGGAGCTCTTCAGCAGCCCCGCTGAGACGTCCACCCAAGGCTTGAACTGCAGCTTGTTCTCTGAGGCAGCAGAGGGGGGTTCAGGTAAGTTTCTCCTTCATTCAGCTCTGCTCCTGCTAAAATATCATTGTCTGGGGTGGGGGTGCTTGCGGGTCCCCGCTGTGCACGCTATTTACTCTGCATTCATTAGCAGGGCATCAATACAAGCAGTGATTGTAAAATAATCATCTGCATTTAGGTCAGAAAAGGTTTCCTCGATGTACCTCCAGAGCCTAATACTCAGGTTAGATGGGAGAGCGTTTGTGTCTGCGCTCCCAAAGACGGACACTCTGCCTCTCCAGCTGCAAAGCACAGCCCTGGGAACCATGGCAGCACACAGTGCAGCAGCATACGGTCCCGGCCTGCTACCGGCGGCATGTAGGAGATGTATTCTAGATGGAAGGGGCACTCTGAGGAGAGGGATATTGGGTTCCATCTGTGTGCCCTCTTCCGATTCTTAGCCCCCGGTAAGCAGTCTATTAGAATGTACCTTGTCTGCTTCAGCGCAGCGTAGTGTGTTGACCGCCCTGTACCTTCCAGTGGAATGTGCTACTGGAAGGTTACATTGGCTATCTATGCTATGTGTTAACAATGTCTATATTGTTATTTTTGTATTAGAATTGAGCTTCACAAGGCCGGTGTCTACCCCAGCTGACCGAATGAGAAACATTAGGCGGCGTTCTCGAAGAAACAGGGAGGATATGTTTAATGACCTGCTGAAAGCAACACAAGAATCCGCAAGGGAGAATAGAGCCTGGAGAGAGGAATCCCAGCAGAGGAGGCAGAAACACAGGGACGAACTGATAAGCGTCATGAAGGAGCAAACAGAACTGCTAAAGAACATGATAGCTTTGCAGTCCCAGGCGATAAATGTCCGGGCTCCACTCCAGACAGTTCAGCCGTGTATGCCTCCCACACACCGCAGTCCCTCAAAGCATTTCTTTGAAGGCCACCCTCCACCCCGGTACAGGACAACATCCAGCCCCCCCCCCCCAAGCTACTTTTACGAGACCCGGAGCTACACCAACCTGTAACCCCACCCCCATCTTTCAGGTTTCAATAAAAACAGTAACAAATACTTTGAAGAATGCATTTATTTATACACATTATTGAAATGATCCTAAGGTGCACCTCATGCGTCATGGAACTTAACTAGGGAAGGGCATCATTGAAATGCTCCCTGAGTGCCTCCCTTATGCGAGCAGCTTCTCCTTGTGCCACCCTAATACTCCTAGTGGCTGGCTGCTCGAATGCTTCCTCGAGGCGCTGTGCCTCCGTAGCCCACGTAGGGGAAAACTTTTCTCCCCTACTTTCACAAATGTTATGAAGGACACAACATGACGCAATCACGGCAGGGATGTTGTCCTCCGCCAAGTCCAGCCTCCCATACAAACAGCGCCAGCGCCCTTTTAAACGGCCGAAGGCACACTCCACAGTCATTCTGCAGCGGCTCAATCGGTAATTGAACCGCTCCTTGCTGCGATCAAGGTTCCCAGTGTAGGGTTTCATGAGCCATGGCATCAGTGGGTATGCTGGGTCTCCGAGGATGACTATGGGCATCTCCACCTCCCCCACTGTTATTTTTTGATCAGGGAAAAAGGTGCCCCCTTGCAGCTTCCAGTACAGACCAGTGTTCCTGAAAATGCGGGCATCATGCACCTTTCCCGACCACCCAGCATTGATGTCCGTGAAACGCCCCTTGTGATCCACGAGTGCTTGCAGCACCATGGAGAAGTAGCCCTTCCTGTTTATGTACTCCGTCGCGAGATGGTCTGGAGCCAAAATAGGGATGTGTGTGCCGTCTATGGCTCCCCCGCAGTTAGGGAATCCCATGGCAGCAAAGCCGTCCACAATCTCTCGAACATTGCCCAATGTCACTGTCCTCCGTAGCAGGATGCGATTGATGGCTTGGCACACTTGTGAGAGGGCTAATCCGACGGTGGTCCTCCCGACTCCAAACTGGTTTGCAACGGACCGATAGCAGTCGGGAGTCGCCATCTTCCATACAGCAATCGCAACACGCTTCTCCACAGTTAGGGCTGACCTCATGTTGGTGTCTTTCCGTCGCAGGGCAGGGGCCAACTCTGAGCACAGTTCCAGAAAGGTTGCTTTCCGCATTCGAAAGTTCTGTACCCACTGCTCGTCATCCCACAGCTGCATAACAATGCGATCCCACCACTCGGTGCTCGTCTCTCGCGACCAGAAACGGCGTTGCACCGTGTGCAGATGATCGGTGAAGGAGCTGAGCAACGCGGTGCTGTTGCTCTGCATGGCATCGATCAGCCCCTGCTCCTCGGTGTCCTCATCTGACTCGGAGCTCATTGCGTACTGAGCAACAAGCCGAGATGTATTCAGAATGTTGAAGGCGACAATGGAGATCATAGCAGGATCCATGCTGTCGCTGTAGCGATTGATTGCAAGTGGTGCGTTGCGTCACTGCAATGTTGAAAATAGGCGCGAGTTGCTATTGGCAACGAGGAAGACGCTAGGGGAACACAAAGCACCATGGGAAACTGAGAGTTTACCCATGGCGCTTTGCGTTCCTTTCCTTCATCCCATGATTCATAGCGCCGATTCAGGGAAAATGGAACGATGGGATAGGTGCCCAGAAGTCATTGCGCTCAACCGCGATAATGCGTGTAATTTTGTTGCGTTGCAGGGAGCAACGTGTGTACGCGTTGTCCCGCAATAAAGGTCACGTGAGTTTTGTAGCGCGATTGCCTTGTTGCGCTTTAATCTGATCGTGTGTACATAGCCTTAGTTTATCTGACCTGTCCTCCTACTGGGTATGTATATGCTGCAGCATTGGTAGGAAGAGTGGACTATTGCAAGACTTGTCTGTCTTTAAGTGCTGTGATTATAACTGGAGCAACAAAATTGCACTGTACACATTTTGTGTTTTCAGGAAGACAGGGCTTGTGCTGCTTAGCTGACTGGCTACAGCTTTTGTTATTTCTTTGTTTTGTGATTTTTCAGCTGTTCTGGTTTGGTTTGAGGCGTAGGTGGGTGTGCTTGGTCATTATGCTGTTTTGATCACTGTTGCTTTGCTTTTTAATATCAGTTTGTTAAGACCAGTACTGGATTGGATGACAGCCTGGGGCTTCCGGCTCCGGGGGGCTTTTTCTCTTGTTAGAGACAAGAGGGAAAATGAAAGGTTTGAAGTAAAATGTTTCACATTTTTGTATGTTGATTCATTTTTCACTAACCACCTAGAGAATGTTTTAGTTCTTAAAATTCCAAAGGGGTAGCTGTGTTAGTCTAGATCAGCCAAACAAATGAGGAGTCCTGTGGCGCTTCTAAAGACTAACAAATTTATTTATCGCATGAGCTTTCGTGGGAGAAAATCCCACTCCAAAGCTCATGTGATAAATAAATTTGCTAGTTTTTTTAAAAGTGCCACAGGCCTCCTTGTTCGTTTAGTTCTTTAAAAGTTTCTATAAGCTTAGAGATGTTGAATTTTTTTTTGTTTCTATATGGCATGAATAAAAACAGATTTACAGATACTAGCATGCCAAGTTATCTTCTTGTATGACAGGAATAAATCATGCATCAAAGTCATGAAATGGGTTATATATGCAATAAAAAATAAGGTATTCAGAAGCTTAACAAATGGAGGGGGAGCAGCACTAAAGACACTCCTCCCCTGAGGCACTGTTTGGTGTATGGCTGGTCCTGATTAAGACAGTCTCTGTGCGTTTAAACTGTAAGCTCTTGGGAGCAGGAATGCCTTTTCTGTGTTTGTACAGCACCTAGCATGATGAGGTTCTTGTCCATGACTAGGGCTGTTGAGCACTTCGGTAATAAATATTAATAATACAACATCACAACTAGATGGAGAAACAAGAACCCATTCTGCGATATTGGGAAAAGGCAAATACAATACCTATCTTCAAGAAAGGGAAAAAGGAGGATGCGGGGAACTACTGACCGATCAATCTCACCTCAATCCCTGGAAAAATCATGGAGCAGGTCCTCAAAGAATCCATTCTGAAACACTTGGAAGAAAATTAAGTGATCAAGAACAGTCAGCATGGATTCACCAAGAGCAAATCATGCCTGACCAATCTGATTGCCTTCTATGATGAGATGACTGGATTCGTGGATGTGGGAATAGCCGTCAATGTGATATATCTTGACTTTAGCTAAGCTTTTGATACGGTTTCCCACAGCATTCTTGTTGGCAAGTTAAAGTAGTATGGGTTGGATGGATGGACTGTAATGTGGATAGAAAACTGGCTAGATCATTGGGCTCAGTGGGTAGGAAGCAATGGCTCAATGTCTAGTTGGCAACCAGTAACGAGTGGAGAGCCCCAGGGGTCAGTCTTGGAGCCAGTTCTGTTCAACATGTTCATTAATGATCTCGATGATGGGATTGATTGCTTGATCAGTAAATTCGCGGATGACACCAAGCTGGGGGGAATGGTAGACACTGTTGGAGGGCAGGGACAGGATTCAGGGAGACCTAGACAAATTGGAGCATTGGGCCAAAAGAAATCTCATGAGGTTCAACAAAGACAAGTGCAAAGTCCTGCACTTAGGACGGAAAAATCCCATGTACTGCTACAGACTGGGGACCGATTGGCTAAGTAGCAGCACTGTAGAAAAGGACTTGGGGGTTATGGTGGATGGGAAGTTGGATATGAGTCATCAACAGTGTGCCCTTGTTGTCAAAAAGGCCAATGGCATATTGGGCTGCATCAGTAGGAGTGTTGCCAGCAGATCGAGGGATGTGACTAAGGTCCGGTTAGACAAAACCCTGGCTGGGATGATTTAGTGGGAGTGGTCCTGCTTTTAGCAGGGGGTTGGACTAGGTGACCTCATGAGGTCATAGAATAATAGGGACTGGACCTTAAATGTTTCCAAAGACGGAGATTCCACCACCTCCCTAGATAGCCCATTCCAATGCTTCACCACCTTCCTACTGAGAAAGTTTCTCCTAATATCCAACCTTGACCTCCCCAGCTGTAATTTGAAACCATTGCTCCTTGTTCTGTCCTCTGTTACCATTGAGAACAGCCTAGCTCCTTCCTCTTTGGAGCACCCCTGCAAGTAGTTGAAGGTTGCTATCAAATCTCCCCTCAGTCTTCTCTTCTGTAGACTAAATAAACCTAGTTCCTTCAGTCTCTCCTCATAAGTCATGTGCACTAACCTCCTAATCATTTTTGTTGCTCTCCGCTGGTCCCTTCCAACCCTCAGATTCTGTGATTTTTGATTTTGCTATAGTTTCCCAAAAGAAGTGAAGTCTTGTAGAAGAATACTCCGAATCAATAAACTTGTGTGATCATGAAACTTTACTTTATTCAGAACACAAGAGCGCTCACGGGGAGAGAACAAAGGAAATCTCTGCCCCTGTGATGTTGGGCAGTATCCTTTATGGACCCTCAGAATACATTAGAGAGGAAAGAGCTACAGCTTCATATGGGTTCAGCTACAATCTACCCTTATTTAGGCACAGCAAGGTCAGAAAGCATTTTCCCAGACACAGGAAGACAGGCAAACAGTATAGACCAGAGCAAACCAGTGCTCAAGTCTAGGTAATTTACACAGAGACAGCAACAAGATTTATCAGTGCTCCCCAGCTGCAGTCTTTTACAATCTCCCCCCCCTTTGAGACTTTGAGTCTCACTGCTTTAAAATTCTATGTGCATAATGTTCTGGATTTCTTGTTCAGTAGTGTTAGGGGTGAAGGTGCAAATCCAACAGTTGCTATAGTTTTCAGTACAGGCCACTGCTTGCAATACTCGCACAAGGAGATTGTTTTCCCACTGACTACATACTGAAGGAATTGTTGTGATTATTATAAAGAGGAAGGGTGGGCCTTGGCTACCCTTAATTAGCATAGGGAATACTATCCTAATCACCCCAAGGCAATTATAAGCTCACAGTAGCAAACTAAACAGGTAATGGCACACAAAATAAAAAACTATTAATTTAACAGTGGTCTTCTGGCGTTCCAGAAACTCTCGCTGGGTTGGTTATTCCGGCCGCATGGTCGCCAGTCCTCCTCCTTGACTGGACACCACCTTCAGTGGAGGTGTGGTCTTCTTACACTGCGACGAGTGAACCCAGGTCGCCCTGCCTTGTAATTTGACTGCGGTATGGGCCGTAAGGAGAACTTGGAAAGGCCCCTTCCAACGGGGTTCCAGGGAGTTTTTTCTCTGATAACACTTCAGATATACCCAATCTCCAGGTTCTAGAGTATGACACTTCTGATCCGGGGAGACTGGCAATGCCTCCTTCACCTGCAATGATATTCTGCGAAGACTTTTAGTTAAATCTAAACAATACTGAATAGCCTCGTCATGAGTAAACTGTAAGCCTTTTGGGGTGTTATTAAGCCTGCGTGACAGGGGCATAGGTCTTCCCATTAGTATTTCCTGTGGAATAAGACTGGTTTTTTGATTAGGTGTAGCCCGAAGAGACATCAATACAATAGGTAGGGCATCCAGCCACTTTAACCCGGTGGAGGCACAGACTTTAGCTAGTCTTCCTTTTAAAACCCCATTTGTTCTCTCTACTTTTCCTGAGGCCTGTGAGTAGTAGGGGCAATGGAAGTGCTGTTGGATCTTAAGGACTCGGCATACTTCAGCAAGGACCTTCCCTGTGAAATGGGGATTCCCTGTCTGAATTCAATCCCAGAGATATTTCAAATCTTGACATGAATTCCCTTAATAAGCATTTCACTACTGCACCTATATCAGTTCTGCGGCAGGGATAGTCCTCTACTCACCCGGAGAACATGCATACAATTACTAAACATACTGAAAACCATTACACTTAGGTAGCTGAATGAAATCAATCTGCATATTTACAAAAGGGGCCCCATGGTGGGGGCTGTGCTGCCCTCTTGCTCTTTACAGGCTTACCCACATTATAGGCCAAGCAATAGGGCAGGAGGAACAGAAGGCACTGACTCAGCTGTGCAAATTTAGAACAAGCCAATCTTTGGCCAGCAAGGTGGCCATTGCTTCCTTGCCTATGGGAGCTAGGCCATGATAAGTGATTAGTAAATTAGGCAGGAAGCTTGATGGCGCAACAGGGCGGCCGTCCCTGTCTCACCATATGCCATCCAGGTGCAAGGTGCACCCTACCTTCCTCCATTGAGCCTTTTCAGATTTAGGAGCCAAATCTTGCATAGCGCCAAGGTCTTTTTCAGAGGTCTCGGCAGGAGGAGGCACTTCTTGTTGCATTAATAACGCAGCCTGGTCAGCCCTAGGCTGGGTCAGTGAGGCTTTAGTGGCTGCATCAGCTAAAGAATTACCCTTACTTGTTTCATCATTTCCAGTGGTGTGAGCAGCACAATGCACGACAGCTATCTCATCGGGGAGTTGGATTGCCTCTAGGAGGTGGCCTATGAATAGGCTGTTCTTAGTGGCCCTTCCAGTGGAGGTTAAAAACTTCCTCTCTTTCCACAGCTGCCCAAAATCATGTACTACCCCGAAGGCATATCTAGAATCAGTATAGATATTCACTCTCCTTCCCTTAGCCAGTCTGCAGGCCCTTTCTAAAGCAACTAGTTCAGCAATTTGGGTGGATTTCCTGCTGTCTATTAGATCACTTTCCACCACCTCGTGTAGGGTGCAAACTGCATAGCCTACAACCAATTTTCCTTTTTCATCTTGTTGACAGGAGCCATCGGTATAGTACTCTGTGTCTAGGTTGGCCAGGGGCACGTCTTGCAGATTAGCTCAGGGCCTTTCAAACTGTTGAATGACTTCTTTGCAAGAGTGATCTTCATCGTCTTCGATCAAAGGCATTAGGGTAGCCGGGTTAAGGATATTTTCCTTTTCTATTCTGATATGTGGTGAGGAGAGTAGAATGGCTTCATACCTGGTAATTTGAGAGACTGACAGGTGCTGAGTTCTGTTATTGAGCAGCAAAGTGGCTACAGCATAAGGAACTGTGACGGTTAGGAGGTTTCCTAAACCGTAGAGGAAGATTGTTTCACCAACAGGGCAGTACAATGGCATTCACAGCTCTCAGGTCTTGGACGAATTTGTAAACAGCTTTTCCAGACTTCTTTTTTCACCGGTAGGATGGGTGTGTTGCATGGGCTCTTGGTTGGGACTATCAACCCCTGCTGAAAGAGAGCCTCCACCACTGGTGCAATTCCATCCTCTGCCTCTGGATTTAATGGATATTGCTGTTTCCTGGGTAATCGCTTAGTCGGGTCCACTTGAATCTTGACAGGGGTAGCACTCAGGATTCTCCCTACTTCATTCTCATGTTGTGCCCATAACTGGGGTGGAACTGCTTTTAGGAGTTTGGTGTGCCTCATCTTTGGAACTTCCAGGTGATCTGGTTCAAGGTCCATCTTGTAAAGAACTGCCAAAACTTCAGGCTCCTTGGGTGCGAGGACTTCTAGGTGGATACCAGTTGGGGTGCAATAGATGATGCAACCAAGCTTGCAGAGCAGATCGCATTCCAAAAAATTCGCTGGATTACTGGTGCTAAGTAGGAAGGCATGCTGTTCTTCCAGGGGACCAATCTGGACTTTAGCAGTCTCTGAGATTGGGTATTGCTCCACGTGGTTGTTTACTTCTACAGCTTTTACAGTGACTGCAGTGGGTTGTAGTGATAGAAAGTCCTGTACCCTGAGAGTGGATCAAGTAGCCCTGGTGTCAATAAGGAGAGGGGCACTAGTAGCGGATTTGCAATGGAATTGATGAAACATGACTTGCTGCTGGGCTTTGTCAGTAAGTGTCATTGTAGAATACTTGAGCTGCTGGAGGCTGCGGGGCTGGTTGATTGGTTGTGGTGATAGTGGCTGCTGGTGGAGGGGGCCATGCCGACTGCTGTTCTGGGCCCAGAGGACTAAAAGGTCTGTTGGAGCAATGTGCTTTCCAATGCCCAGGCTGCTTGCAGTAATGACACAGATCATTTCTGGTCACCCCTTGATTTGGCTGTCCTCCTCACAAGGGTCCTCTGTTCCAGCCCCTTCCTCTTTCATAAATTCCAGATCTGGGGCCATCTTCTGCTTGTTTCAGTTGAGCCATCATCACGCGAGTTTCAAGAGCTTTTTTTCTCCTTTTGATTTTCCTGGCAGTGGGTGGCTTCTTCGATCAGCTTCTCCAGGTTTTCCTTTTGCCATCCCACACAAATACTTTTTAACAGGTCTTGAGCCTCAGGCAACAGGCCTTGCACAAAGGCAGAGGCTACAGCCCCTGGGGTGCTTGCAGTGGCATCAGGAATGCCAGAGTATCTCAAGAAAGTATTTTTCATGCGTTCTATGTAGTCGGCTGGATTTTACCCTTCCTTTTGTTTACATGCACTGATCTTATACCAGTCTATCTTTTTCGGGCACACCTCCGAGATGGAATCCACTAGGGTCTGCCGGCGCGTTCTCATATCTGCAATCACTGCGGGGGCAGTTTGCCGGCCACTGAGCCCTGGTAACTAGTTGCTGACGAAGCTCAGAGGGCATAATCAGCCTGAGCAGCTGATTCATATCAGCGTGGTTGGGATCATAACACTCCACAGTGAGTTGAAGCTGTTCCTTAAATTTTTCAGGGTCTTCCCGAATATTTGGAAATCCAGCCACCAGATTTTTAAGATCTGTGGGGCTCCACGGGACATGGACCAGCTCCATGCCAGTATGTCCCGGTACCATCCGTAAAGGTGCCTGTATAACCTCCTGCTCAACTTCCTGCTTTTGTCCTCGGAGAGGATGTTTATGCTGGAAATAAGGTGACAACCCATCTGCTAAGCGCTGTGCTTCAGTGTGCCTTTGGCGAATTAGGCTGCTTGTTTCTTCTCCTATCTGGTCTAACTGCTCTGGAGCTTCCTCCCGCTTCTGAATCACAGAATCAGTCTCTGGCATGGATTGAGCAGCAGCATCACATGGTGGTTGTAGCCTTTGTTGCTGCTCAAGTGGGGGTGCAGAGGCAATAGGATGAGGCACCGGAGGTGGCAGAGGGGATGGGAAAGGGCACACTGTATCCAGCACATCTGGGCTAGCTCTCCCCTCCTCCTCCTCAATCTGCTTCCCCCCGGCTGTGTGACAGGCAGCAGTGGGTACAGACCCTGTATTTTCCTGTCAGTAGCTTTTTCTAACTGACCCGGTAGTTTTACAACATCATCTTTTAATTTAGACACATTTCCTTTCCAACTTTTTACTAGGGATTCCCTATCCCTCTTTAATGACTCATCATACTACAAAAATACAATTGCCAGTGCTTCTGTGGTATCTTGGAACTCAGGGATTCCAAAGCTCCCCTTAAGAGTAAAATTTTCTCCTTATCAAAACTACCTTCTAAGGGGAATTGCAGCACTGGGTTGTTCTACGTGTGCCGGTTCCATTTGGGTAAAAGGATACAAGTTACAGGTCCATAGTGAACATACATAAAATAACCTGGGGTGCCCACGGAGGGAGCGGCAACCTTCATCTCACCCGCCCACTCCCATTGGTCCCCGTTCCCCTTCAAACAACAAGCAGACCCAGGCTCCCACAACTCGCAATGCCCACTGGGGCACAGACACGCTGAGCATCCCCCTTGTGATCAAGACACCACCAGTCACAGCTGTGAGGCTCACAGTGGGGTTGGGGCGGCTAGAATACACAGCGGCCAGCCTTGGTCAACGGCGGGGTTTACAAGTGGAGTTAGCAGTTACACGATCACAGCACACTCTCAGTCACTCC
The DNA here is from genome assembly GCA_007922175.1 of Pelusios castaneus. Lineage (NCBI taxonomy): Eukaryota > Metazoa > Chordata > Testudines > Pelomedusidae > Pelusios > Pelusios castaneus. The sequence goes on along the minus strand of ML685884.1, from coordinate 2,939,469 downwards.
GTCACTCCCCTCCTCCCCATTTTTACAGAGTCCAAGGACTAAACAGAAAACTTATAGGTACCTTACAAAGGAGCCCAAGGCATCCTACGCCGGAGCCCAAGGCATCCGGTCCAGGTTTTGATGATCACACTCAGACAAATATGTCCGGCATTCAGGCTCTCCAGCATCCACTGCCTCCCCCCTCGTCTGCTCACCCGGTTGTCCATCTGTGATCAACGGCCGTAAGTGAAGGCTCCTTCCCGGACACCAGTGTGGCACGAGGAAGAGAGAGTAGCAGCAGGTGGCAGGCACAGGTGAGCTGGATCCGAGAGACAGCACCAAAAACTGTCAAAGAAAGACTCCGAAACAAAATTTGAGTGTGATCAGCAAGACTTTACTGTATTCAGAAGGAGTGGTCCTGCCTTTAGCAGGGGTTTGGACTAGACCTCATGAGGTCCCTTCCAACCCTAAGATTCTATGATTTCTGATTTTGCTATAGTTTCCCAAAAGAAGTGAAGTCTTGTCTTCGGGGTCATGTCAGATAAAGCAGTGGAGCCCTGGGAGAAAGACGGAGTGGATGTCTAAGGTTAGATGGCAAGGTGTTTTCTGGGGATGGAGTCTAGGATTGAAGCAGACCTCTCAGCTGGAGGATGTTGTGTAGGCTGGAGCTGCTGCACTGCACAGAGTGATGGAGCCCTGCAGGGGGATGCTCTTGGGTGGTTCCAGGCCTTTTGCTCCCCCCAGGGGTCAGCTGGTGGTTTCAGTTAGGAGGTGGGTGAGGAAACTGCTGTGTTAACACATTTGTCAAAAGAGGGGGTGCTGGAGGAGGCTGTGTACATAAAAAATAGCCTGATCTATGTACAACTCCCATGGACTTCCTGGAGCTGTGGTTACCCAGGGACTGATTTTTTTAAAAAAATATTTAGGTGCTTACAGCAGCAGACAGCCACATACTGAGAACTTCACAAGTGCCTGGGCACCCAACTCCTATTGAAATCAATGGGAGTTAGGCACCTAGGAACTTTTGAAGATCCTACGAGGTGGATATCTGCATCGTTATGAGGCTAAATACCTTCAAAAATCTGGCCCAGGTGCCTCTGAGAATCAGTGCATTTTTATTGGGTGTCTAAATGTGGATTCAGGTACTGACATTTGGAAAAACTTGGCCTGAAAAATCTGGGGTCCTCCCCTCCCACCCCCCGAATTGGACCAGTTTTTGTAAAATTAAATGAGCTTGAAATGTTGGCTTTTGAATTTTTGTTTGTGTGGGTAGAATTTTGCTTGCTTTGAAACATCCAGAATTTCACAGATGTTTGTCTTTTTTGAGCAGTGAGAGTGGAAGGTAGTGAAATTATCTTTGGGCCTAACTGGGCAACGTCAGAAGCTGGTTTTATGGTGTAACCGTGCTGATGTTCATGGAGTTATGCTTCTAATCTTGAACGAAGGCTGCCGTGCAGCTTGACCAGGGCTAGTACCCAGTATAACAGTGGAACAACTGTCCCTCGCTCAATGATGCCCCTGTGCTCATCACAAGCCAGGGAAGGTGAGAACATGGGGCAGTTCTGACTGGAACATCCAGGGGTCCCTGCTCTGCCAGTTGGAGTCTCTGCTAGCTCCTCTCTGCAGTTTTTCCCCAAGGGAGTAGGGATTTAATGCTGGGTTTGCAGCTGCTGTTTGTACAGTTCTCACTTCAATGGTTTTGCACCTTTCATGGGATAAAGAGGGGACTGGATTTGTGGGTGAGCACAAGCTGTGCATCTGCCTCTTTCTGAAACGCCTCTTAGGCCTCTTTAATTAGTGTTTGTGCGTACATGTGGCCGGTTTGGGGAGACAGGTGGAGAGGGATAGGAAAAGCCACGGGTCCCTTCCTGCAAAGCTAGGAAGAAAAGTACCCCCACAATCAATTGATATAGTGCCTTTCAAAATTAGTTGTTTTCTGATCTTCCACTTCCACCATTAATCTCTTTCTTCCTGGCCCCTCAGTCAGGCCTTTCCCTGCCTCCCCCTGCCTCTCTTTCCTGGCCATATTTCCGTCATCCAAGAATCCCGTCAGAAATAAAACCTGTAGTTTTTATACAAGGCTGTCTGTGACCGATGCTTCACCGTGATTTGAATGTGTGTGGCTGAGATGTTGCCCGTGTATATGGCTTTCTTAATGATGCATGTTCCTTTTCATGGAAGCTTCTTAAAAGGTAGACACCTATCCATCAAGCTCAAGCCACTTGCTTGTACTAAACTTGCCACCTTCTATCAAGAATCAAAACAGTGCATCTTCCATCTGTTTCAGTCTCCAAATGACTCCTTTGCTGAGTTCTAGTTTCTTTTATACCTGGAAGGAGTATGAGATCATAGGCTGTGTCCAGGATCTCCAAAACAAATTACAGGTTGAATGATGAAAAAAGAATCACATTGTTGGTTTCTTGAATGCTCCCAGAGTGAGAGATTTCAGAATTTGGACGATTCCTAAAATGAGGGCTAGCTGAGTGCTGTAGATTTGCACCCTTGTAGATTTGCACCCTTGGCAATGATGAAATTAAAGAGAGTGACCGGGATCCAAGAAATTCATTGATGGTGTAATTCTCCTGGGAGCAAAACCAGAAGGTGAAGAAAGGTGGTATTTATTTAACAAAGCTGATTATTTTCTTATGACAGCTAATTGTTTTTTTTTAGACTTGTCTCTACTCCCGCTGTCGTATTGTAAATAGATTTAAATGTCATTCCTGTCCTTTAATTCCTCATCATTAGGGGTATACCCTGGGGCAATGGCATGCACATGTGTGTGCGCAAACACAGACACTCAGTGGAATGGATGATGTGCAGCCCCAGATTTGAGTATTTTAGCATGTCAGGTTTCTGATCTGGGACAGGTTCCGATGACGGGAGTGTTTGTGTGTGTGTGTAAGATGCATTACAAAGGCTTTATCTGCAGACGTGGTGTGCTGGGGGATGACTCGGCATCATTCTCAGGCTGTGACATTCCCAAAGTCCCAGCTATAGTTTCATATTATTGTCATCCTATACTTATAGTATACTGGTCTATACTTACTCAAGCTATGCAGAGTAGCTTGTGTAACTTACATTGACTTTCCAAATTTCCTTCTGCACGCCATCTCCACTATGCTGCGCCAAGAGGAAATGCATGCCCATCAACACAGTGGCACGCTTGTTTTGGAGGTGGTTTCATTGAATTGACTTCTGGATCAACTGAGTGGGTCTTCACTTCTGCTCAGTCAATCTGAATAAATCAATCTGCAATGAAGACATTAGAAATGACTAAGCTTGTTCAGGGCACAGGAGACTGCATTCCTTTAATCGATCTGTTCTGACTGACTTTATCTTAGTTAACCTTTTGGTGAACAATCTGTTTCATCTCCAGTCCACTCCATGCATCCATAGGAAATTCTTGCCTTCATCCACCTTCTTAACCCCTCTTTCCTGCTTCTGGCCTTATCATGGACATCCTATCATTTAATCTATAACCTCTGATTATTTTGGCTCTACCATTCAGGTTGACTTGCTGAATGGACACATGTAATATGTAATGTAATATGCATTGTTTCCAAGTGAAAAATTATCTAATAGTATGGCCTGTTTGTGGTAGTGTGGACTCTGGCTTCAGACAAAGCTATTTGACCTGAGTTTCATAGGCAAATCATAAAATATGGCATAGATTATATAAATCTTTATGTAACCGCCCTGCACTTTTTATAAATCAAACAAAGGTTCCTACCAGTTTATAGTGTGAGTAATCTTATTACCTATACAACTTGGGAGCCAAAAGTTAAACATCTAAATCAATATGTTGATACCTAAATACATGGTTTAGACACACAATGCAAACGCAGCACTCTAACACTCTAAAACTTCTCTGTTTAATTGAAAAAGAAAAGTACCTGCAAAATTTCCTTCCATGTTTCCGATCTGAAATGTAGAACAATCATGACCAGGGTCAAAAGACTTTATCCCAGGTTGTGCACAAGATCCACAGAATGTTGGGAACATTAGATGTCAGGATTATACTTGAATGAAGATAGAACACCTGCAAAGTTCTGATGCCTGAATCTTAATGAGTATTTGATATATTAATGATTGACTCGAAGCAGCTTGGAAGACAGCCACCCTGCTTATTCTGATTGAAAGCTCTTTCTAATGCGGCTTGCTTGATTTTGATGATACTGTTATTTATTTGCAACCCTGTAGGAACGTTGTTTGGAGATCATGGGATGCGGTAGTTCCATAAATGCCTACTACTTCCTGCGGAAATCGGAAATAGGTGAGCATCTCTCAAAGTATTTCAGTCTTTTTTTGATGGATTAGGAAGGTCCTGCTGGAAAGTAACAAATATTCAGCATAGAGATGCGTCAAATGTATTGCCCACTGAGATCATGGCCCACGTGTATAATTGAGTGTCCCATAAAAACAGACATTCAGTTCCCAAAGAAGATAAAAGCAAATAGCTCTTAGCTCAGGTTGAGATTAAAGAGAGAGGCAAAGCTATAAAGCAAAGCAAATCTGTTGCAGTCGCCTGTGTTAATTTGCCAGTTATTTATAAACATGAGTGTGTTATTCTCCCATATTCTGATAGTGGCAGCTGTTCTGGCATGAACACTACTTTCTACGGACTTTGAAACCGAAATCAAAACAAGGGCTATTTTGTGCTAGGGGTTTGCCAAACCAAATCTGGATGATTGAGGATTAAGTGCTTTGGCTCTTTGAAAGGTTAGCTTTTGCGGTTGACAGTGTCTATTTTAAATTCTGATAATGCAGTGATCTTCTTGTCTCATCACTCATAATTGGGCTTGATAGAGTTCAATTTTTACTTTTGTAATTAAAACTGATAATATCATTGTTTATTTTTAGGCTCTTTTCCCAGATACAGTTTCATGATGCCAGCTTCATGGTGGCAATTTTCAAGTTGTATTCTCAGCTCTAATACAGTATAAACTGATTTTATGTTTATTTTGGAAATAAAAACCAGTTTCTCAGTAGAATGCATCAGCTGTTGGACTGTAGAACAGTATGGGAATCTTTTTTGAAAAAAATCAGAAAGGGTTTTTTAAATTATTTTTTTAAAGACTTTTTTTTTTAACTGACACCCTTTAGCAAAACAGACAAAAGTTATTGGTGCTACTGAATCTGCATGTGTTACTCAAAATTTTTTTGGTCAGATAACCTTGCTTAGCTGTAAGTACAATGGGGTATCTAGATATTGACAAATGTGGTTTCCTGAATGACTGAAATTATGTATTGTGAGAGTTGGCTGTTACAGTAGCCACTGAATGGGCACTGGAGATCAATGAGACATTTGGGCAGGCTTATGAAGGGGAATGCAAACTGCTAGACAGTTATTCAAATATTTAAAGAAGGCTGGAACCCCAGCAAAAATGTCACTTGCACAAGGGCCACTTTTCTGTTTGTCTGGTGGTAACGTGCTGGGAAATATGGTGGTATGTGATTGTCGGTAAAGACTCCTTTGCACAACACATGTGCATGAAGGGACAGAGGTGAGGGTGTGTATGGTCTTAATGATGTCATTTCTTGATTTGTGTGTGTTTAGGCATGTAACCTTAATGTTCTCTCAGGGCAGGTTAGACTCTGCTCTGTTTGTGTCAGCTTCGAATTTATCATAAGAATGCACCTTACCTTGTATTTTGGCTAAGCTATTTTAATGTTGCTCAGAATCATAAATCTTCATTTGGGGTACGGAACCCACCTAAACACTGTTGATGGATCTACTTCTGATGCCATGTGCAGGTTTGTGTAGGATGGCGGACCATCTCTCCTGTTCATCTGGAAGGTCACACCCCCTCACTATGGCGTGCCTATGAGTGCAGGCTCCACAAGAGTGGGGAGGGATTTAGCATTAAGGCAGAGGTCCTGACCCCTTCTGCAGGTCACAGTCACCTCTGCAGTTTATAGGCCTCAGCCCCCCGGTAGGGCGGGGCAGACAGGCATTCTCTAGCCCTATACAGGGTGAGCCAATAGTTTGCTGTGCGGGGCAGTTAAGTAGTCTCTTGGCCCGAACAACGCAAACTAGTAGTCTGCAGCCCAGGCAGGGCAAAGAGGCATGCTATTGGCCTCGGAAGCTTTACAGAGCGAGGGGAGGGAACTGTTAAGTTGAATCTTTGGAATACTTTGTATTCAAGAAGAAGTCAGCATAAACACAGAGAGAGTAAATCCATGTTTGCAGTTTTATTAACAACACTAAAAAGCAGCCAGGACCGGTTGAGCTATGCCCTAATAGTCTAACTCCATTGGTATGGCAACCCAGACAATTAAATAAGAGACCAAAATACGCCACAGTGACCATGCCAGAGGAGGTGCGGGAAGGGGGATGCAGGCCCCCCAATTTCATTGCATCCCAGCACCTGGTCCTCTGGTCTTGTCTCCTCCTCCCCAGGCACGTTGGCCCTTCCACGTCATCGGCTGGCAGCAGGTCCAGCAGCTACCCAAGGTCACAGGTGGCTGGTAGGTGCTGCTGGCCCCAGGCAGCTCCTCCTGGCCACCGGCAGCTGGCAGCGGTTCCTCCGGGTCACAGGCAACTGGGGTTTGCTCTGGGTCTCAGGCAGCTCTGGCGGCCCTTCAGCAGGGTTGTAGGCAGCCAGTAGCTCCAGCTGCCTCTGTGTGTCCCAGCTTTCCCATGGTTTGGTGATCAGGCTGGGGCCTCAGTGCAGGCGGAGAGGGGTCCTTCCTCTCCAGCAGCTTCTCTGAGCTAGCTGGCTCAGCTTTTATACTTCCTGTCCCACCCCTCAACTTCTGGTGGGGCAGGCAGGGTTATTTTAGCTCTGCCCACCATGGCTCAGGTCATTCCTCCTGTCCATCTCTGAGGAAGGCCCCGAGCCTTCACTGTAGTTTGAAAGTAGGCTTTTCTTAATTACACAAACGTGAATTAAAATTGGACAGTCTTTTTAGCTACCTAGTTGTATTTCTAATGTGCCTGTCACCATGAGATCTGCTAGGCATGTTGACTATCTTCCTGGGAAGATTAATTAAGGAATACTCTTGGAGAAGTCTCATTTATGTGACTAGTTTGGTTATTAATGTTTTTAGATAAAGCAAAAAGGATAACTTTTTTTTTTTATTCACAGCTGGTTTGGGGTCTACTGAATTACGTTTGCTACAATGAATGGGCATATTTTAGTTTTTGAGTGGCTCTGTTTGGGTTTGCTGAACAAGTAAAGTTATATCCTCTAGTGCAGTGGTTCTCAACCAGTGTGTCGGGACACATTACTGTGCACCACACAGTGGGAAAAGTGTGACGCGGAGAGCCAGGGAAATGGCTGGATTTGGCCTGGGGTGGGTGGGCTGGTGTGTCCTGTAGGGTCGCAATATGCCACCAAGTATCTCACGACCTTCAAAAGGTTGAGAACCACTGCTCTAGTGTATAGTTAAGTGTTTGTGTGTCTGCTGATCAATTTATGACCCAGATCCTCATAAAATGTGGGAAAATTGGTTTCTTCTCTTCTTCTCTCTCTCTCTTTTTAAATCAGTGCAAACTCTACCAGATGCAGCTCACCCAGGTAAGTTGGCTGTGATGGCTCTTTCAGTTTTGTGCAGTTGTAATGACGTATAAAACAGCAAAACCTTCTGATACATTAGCATCATTTAATGACACACGTGATGTTATGTGCTCAGTTGTGGTTACTGCTGAATCTTTTGTGAACTTTGTGTTAATGATTTTTGAGGTACTTAGAAGATATGGTTTTAAATGTGAATGACGGGTAATTCCACTTTCTGGGGGCTGTCTTTGCTGTTCTAATGTGCAATGACTTTTGAGAGACTTCACATAGGGAGACTGGGTTTAAATTTCAGTCGGTGGATTCAATTTAAGATAAAGTACACCTGGAATATTCTGGATATCACTGTGGAACATGGTTAGAACCTGCCACCTGAGGGAGAGATTGTGGCCAAGGGATTAAAGCTGCAGAGGCAGGGTCCAGACTAGATTCCTTGGGTAAAATCCTGGCCTGGCTGAAGTCAATAGTGAAATTTTCATGGATTTCAATGGAGTCAGGCTTTCAGTTCTTGAGCCTGCTCCAGTCTGTACCCCTGATTTATTCTGTGACCTTTGGCACTGTTCTCTTGATTGCTCCAGCTGCATAATACATAATAGTAGTACTTTTTGACTGCACGTGAGGTTATGCAGGTCTCACATTATCTGATTGTCCCTGCATATTAGGGCACTTAGGTTGCAAATAATTGTTTGCCGTTTGCCAATTGGTTCAAGTTCCTTTCTGTTTTTGTGTGATTGAAGCCATTGCCTAGCACACACACATGGTCAATGTAGTATCTCCAGATGGATTTTGTAGCAAGTCAGATGAGTCATGGGACCAGATCTTCAGCTGGTATACAATCAGTGTAAGCCCTGATTTATGTCCCCTGAGGATCTGACCAGCGTTGCTAACCTTGCATTTTAGTGTTTACTGACATGAAGATCTGAAGTTTTGACTTCTTTTCATTGCCACGGTAAACCTTTTGCTGAGGTCACTAAAAATATCATAAACAATACAATAATGTCACAAAAGTGTGTACTCACTCATGATATTCTGTACCCCGGCATTTGGAATTATGCAATTGGTGTTAGGTGCAGTTAATTGATCAGTTGGGTTCTTGGGGCATGTGCAGTAGTAGAAAACAGGAAATGGATACGGTCATGGTCAGTGTAGTTTTATGGTACAAGAAGTGATTGTGAATGACGACAGTGTCAAAATACAGTATGTTTAATTTCTACCTGATTTCATGGACCTTTTCATTTATTTGCGGGTTTACAGACTGTTAAAATTGTACATTTTTCTGCCAACTGTCTGTAAATGTATGGATGGTTGACAACCCTCATCCTTACCATGATTTATGAGTCTCTTTTGCTTGCTTTGTGGGCAAGAAAAGGGCCCTAAAGTGAGCCTATGAATTTCTAAATAAGCCTTGGAGACTTCACCCCTCATGGAGTCCAACAGCCTTCAATTTTATAGCTCCCAAGTCTTGGTCAGCTGACATGAGCCAGCCGTGGGTGTATTGCAGCACAGACATCCCCTAATGCTCTTGGCTGCTGATTGTTTTATTTTTGGCCCAGCTGGTAGATTATGAAGCAGCTGTCCCTCCCTGAACCCAGGCTGTCCCTGAGGAACAGTATTCAAAATGATTTAATCCCCAGGGTCTGGAGTAGGGCCTAAAAATAGCTAGAAAATCACTGCACATAGCAAAAAGGAAGGATCAGATGCTGGAGGCGGCTGCTGAGAGGCATGATTTTACGAGGTAATCACACAGTCCAAATCAGGTCAGGAAATCAAACTGGCAAATTTGTGTATGTATGTTTTATATATATTCCCCCCCACAACTCCACAGACACTTTGAAATCAACTTTTGATGCAGACCACTAAAAGCTCAGCTATCCCAAAGTGCAATTAGTTTTAAATACCTGGGATAGGTAATGAATTGCTCTGATCATAGACACCTGCACTTACTAGGCACTGGAGGAGAGAGTGATTTACAGCGTCTGAGGATGGACTGAGCATGGGTAAGGGAGCCAGGAATTCAGAGGAGTTCATATCCTGCCCTGCAAGTAGAATGCAGCATGATCTTGTGCGAGTCACCTTCCTGCATCTGTTTCCACATCTGTTTTGTTGACCTCATTGTAGTGCTGGGCTGTTACCAGTATTTACAGTGGTTAAAGTATAATTTGACGGGCCCCAGAACCCTCCTCATCTCCGGGCCCCCTTCCCGTATTGTCTGCGCCCCCTTCATGCATGTGTGGGCCCAGCCCAGATAGGCATTTGCAACCACGTCTCAGTATTGGTTATCGCTCCATAAAAATATTTATAATTGTATATGGTGTTTATGTCTATAGCAATTATTGTCACAAACTAGCAAACACTGCATAACACAATAAGTATTGGGATTAACAACGGTGGGGTGTAGGACCTGCCAGCAGCCAGGGCAGGGCGGAACATGCATTCCACCAGATTCTTCTATTTTTAGGGGGCCTCAAATTTGTGGGCCCCAGAACTGCGTTCCGGTGCATTCCCCCTTACTTTGACCCCTGAGTATTAACTAGGGAGTGTTTGGACAGTGCTTTGAGTTCAGGGCTTTGTTCATTCACTGTGGAGTTGTCAGGCTAGCTGGTGAGTGGTTCCACTCTTTCCCCTACAGAGCAACTCCCCAGCCTTTGCCAGGGTCCCACAGGGTTCTGTTCAGTCTCTCGCCTATTCATTGTGCAGGAGACAGGGAATCGGTGGGGCTGTAAGCACCAGCACTATGTTGATGATGTCAGTCTGTGTCTCCTATCTATCAGAATTGCACAGGGTGGTGTCCTTACTCCCAGTGCTGGACCGACAGAGGGGATTGTAGAAGAGCGAGCTGGCCTGGCAACAGAACCTGAATGGATGCTGGCTGACTAGGAAAAGAGTTTGAGAGGCTGGTACGGATGGTGCCTGTCCTGACATTGTGTGTGTTCACCCATCCCTGGTCCATGAGTAGGGAAATCCTGGACCCTTTGTTAATCCTGCTTTCCCAGCCGGCTTCACTGGGTGGAAATGCCTTTTCCCAGCTGGAAAATATGTGGCAATGGGCTCTTCAGTCTGAGATAGATGAAGATCTAACAATATCCAGCGGCTAGAGGTTGAAGTTACACACATTCAAATCAGAAATAAGGTGTATATATTTTTTTAACAGCAAGGATCAGGGCTTTTTTTGTGCTGGTATGCACCAGTACAGTGTACCGGCACCTGGTTTTTCCCTGCCCAGCTGGGGGCCGGGGTCAGCTGGGGAAAAGAGACCCCGGGATCAGCAGGGGCCAGGAGCGGTGCGCTACCAGGCTTGTCCAACCTGTGGCCGTAGGCCAGAATCTGGCCCGCCAGGCGCTGGAATCTGACCCATGGATGCCTGGGAGCTACGGCCAGACGGGAGCCTTTTCAGCTCTCCCACCCTGAGCATGCTTAGATACGTGGCTCAGGGCAGAAACAGCCTGGTCAGGGGGCAACTCTGGCCACCCCTGCAGCTCCAGCCAGGAAAGAGGGGTGGAGTGAGGGGGGTTGGGGAGCTGGTGGGGAAGAGGCTGGGAAGCCGGCGGGCCGGTGGGAAGGGGCCAGCGGGGGGTTAGGGAGCTGGTGGGGAAGGGGCCGGGGGTTGAGGAGCTGGTGGGTGGGGAATGCGGGGCCTGGGAAGGCTGCTGGGTGCTGACAATGGTGGAGCGGGGAGGGGGGGTTTGGAGAGGGCGGCAGTGGTGGAGGATCCTGCTAACCTGTCCTGGCACCCCCTCCCCCCGCACCACTCCTGCTGGCGTACTGGCACCTTTTAAAAAAAAAAAGCACTGGAAGGATAATTAATCACTGGAACAATTTATCAAGGGTTGTTGGGGAGCCTTCATCACTGGCAGTTTTTAAACCAAGATTTGATGGCTCTCTGAAAGATCGGCTTTAAGAAATCTTTTGGGAAAGTTTTCTGGCCTGTGTGATACAAGAGGTGTAACTAGGTGATCACAGTGGTCTCTTCTGGCCTTGGAATCTATGAATCTGTGGTGTGTGATCATTTAGCTCTTATTTCTTGTGTGTAATCTGTCACTTCCACCTTGCTGTACTGCAGTGTGCTCTGTGCTGGGCTAACCTTGCAAACCACTGGGATGCTGCAGCCTCTGGAGAATGCAGGTTGGGTGAGAGTAGGTTGCACTGGCTTCCTCTTTGCCCCCAAGTGCCATTTGAGGTGTTCATTTTCATCTTGAAATCTTCACCTGGTTTAGCTCCTATCTGCCTCACTGTGGTGGTGAGATCAGCCGAGGTGCTGTTACTAACCATCCTGAGATCGGAAGAGTCGAGGTTGGTAGCTGGGTGGTCTCAGAGTTTAGACTCAGGAATTCACTCTAACCCACTAGTCTGAGATGACTTAAGTTTGCAGCCATTTATTTCTAGGGCAGCGTGTAACGTGAATGTGATCACTGTGGGTTTTGACTGCGATCAGTCACTTATGAAGGGGTGTCCTTGTTTTTATTGTTGTTCAGGTAGTGTGTGACTTGAGGATGTTGCCTTGCATTCAAGTTTTTATTAGTGCCAGGAATAGCTGTAAATGGAGGGATTACTTAATGAATGAATAAAATGCAAAGCACTACAGATACAGGCATGCTAAGTATTGTCAGCACATCTCATTAACAAGAAGTACGTTTCAAACTCACGTGGTGGCTTTTGTGTGCGTCCAGTTGTTTCGGGGGAGGAAGAGGCATGTTTTCTATACAGTAATGGATGGGCAAGACGAGCCTACAAAAACATGCTAACAGCTGGGTTAAAGCAGAGTTAGATGTTATGGACCTTCTTCATTGCTGAGCTCTGAAGCACTGTAACCCATATGAAATCCAGTGGGATTACAGCTGTGTAAAACTGGAGGTCCCGTATGTTTTTGTCTTAAAACAGAATAGGCAAAGTCCAGCTTTATTAAGGGACTGGGCAGGGACTCAGGTATGGGTTGAAATACTGGCTCTGCCACAGACTCTTATTGTGACCTTGAGCAAGTCCTTTAATCACCCAGTACCTCAGCTCCCATCTGTAAAATGGACATGAGATTTGAGAGTCAAAAGTTGCTGGAAATTTTCTGTTTAGAATTTAAGTTTTTTGAGGTAGGACTTGGTTTGACCTCCAGGCATTGTTGTCATATAGATAATAACAGTGCCCTGAGGAGCCACCAGGGAAAGCTAGAAGAATCGTGGGAGTCTCTGATCCTGTGGGATCAGAGTTTTCTTTTTTGACACTGGAGAATGTGTTTCATTCCCTAGGATTTAACCAGAAGAACAAATGATAATGTCATGTTAACCTGTGAGCTGGCTGGCAATTTTTCAACGAGACTATTTTTGGTTGGAAAATACCAATTTGTTGAAGTAGCTGTTTCAATTAAACTTTCATTGGGAAGGTTTCCCAAGGCCAGGATGGAATTTGAGAGAGACACTCCCCAGAATAGCCAGGAACCTGGTAGTTCAGGCACTCACCTGGGGTGTGGGAGACAATGTTCAAGACCTTGCTCTACGTGATTTGGGACGGGTTCTTGAACTTGGCTTCCCACATATCAGGTGAGTGCCCTAACCAGTGCGCTCTTGGCTACTCCCAGGTCTCTGCTGTTCTTTCATTTTTAAATGTGGAACGATCTTGGTTTTATCCTGGTGTGAAACCACACTCCAAAATGGAATTCTCTTTTTCTGGCCAGTTCTAGTTAGTTTTTTCCTCCAATTCACTTCCTACAAATGCCTTTCTTTCCTTTCATGGCTGGAAGGGAGGAGGGCACTTGTGTTGAGATATTGCAGCTCAGCTCTTTGGTTCTGTTCTTCATGTCACAGCCTTCAAGGCAGCCGTCCTGATCCAAAGGTGGTATCGACGCTACGTTGCCCGGCTTGAGATGCGCCGAAGATGCACGTGGAGAATTTTCCAGTCCATAGAGTACTCCTGTGAGCAGGATCAGATCAAGGTATGGTGCTAAGAAGATAGTGGGTGTGTTTGCCCTCTGTCACTGTTGGCTTCGTAATTCTTAACGGGCCGGGAATGTGCATAGTGCGTTGTAGGCAGACAAAATCCTTTCCCGGTGAGGAAGGCGGATGGTGTGGCTAATGATGTGGGTTCAGTTCCCAGTTGTGTGACTGACTTTCTGGACAACCTTGGACAAGTCACTGACTTATCCTCTGTGCCTTAGTTCCCTGTCTGGAGAGTGGATATAATACAATTCCCATTGTCTGTTTAAATTGGAATCTTTTTAGGGCAGAAACCGTCTCTATGTGTGTGTACAGTTGTACTCAGAGCTAGCACATGCCATCTTTTAGCATTTCATCTAAATCCAAAGGGCCCTGACTGGGTTGGGGCCTCTAGGATAGTGGCTTTCAAACTTAGGGTCGGGACCCGGTTCTGGGTCGCAGACCCTCAGGCACACTCTGCTGCCGCCGCCAAAAGACTGGCATGCATGGCTCAAAGATGTAATTGTTGGGTCATGGGCATGAATGATTTTTTTCAACTTGGTCCTGAGGAAGAGAGTTTGAAAACCATTGCTCTAGGAGATACTGCAATAAAAATTAATAAATGAAGGCAAAATACAAGATCCAGTGTATGTGTGCGGGTAGAGGGGAATGGATGAGACAAGGGGAGGAGAAGGGGTGTGGCAGGCAACTGAGTATTATGCATCTTTAGAGAGTTTCACAATAGTATTTTAAATAAAGAGGGTATTTTTTTTGCACACTTCTTTTGTTCTCCTTCCTTCCTCTTGTTCTGCTTGAGTAGCCAACAGGTGCCGGACTCTTCCTGCTGTGTGATGGGTGGCATATCAAGTCCTTTGTGCTAGACACTTCAAGCCCATTTCTGTAGCTGCATAGCAGGGAAAGTTGTCGCCTGCAGTGAAATAGCCACTCCTGATCTGCGGCCTCTTTTGTTTATATTTCACCCTTGCTGTTACTGTGTCTTTTTCTGCTAAGGTGTTGACTTCAACATGGTTTCCTAGCTCCCTTCTGGCTCTTTTCCCATTGACTGTCATTTGTCTGTTAGGCCTGTGAACAGGGGACTGTGATGGAAGCAAATTAAAGCTTTACTTAAAACAGGAAGAGCAAATTAAATGGCACAGGACTGGAGCAATTTGGTAACCAAGCCCCAATTCCCAGCTCCTCTTGGAGGGCGTAGGAATACTAGGAGGGAAGCCATGTGAGCTTCTACTGCCTAATTTGGCTCATTGTTTTCTAACCTGACTGCCTTAAGCAGATGTTTGCATCGTTTTCTTCAGCATGTGAGACATTATGGATCAAAGAAACAGTAGCTGAAGGGAAAATGGAAACCTGTGTGGAGATCCTCAGAGAAGGATGCTATGATTTCTTGTTTTCCATACCACCACCTGCAAATTCCCTTAGAAAACCAGAGTGGAGCGAAACAAAAGTTGTAAGGAAAGCCCTGTCTTTTCCATGCACTCCAGAAGCAGTTATAAGGTAATGCTCCTCTTCAACCTGATCCAAAGCCCATTGATGTCAGCAGAAAGATTGTGTTGTCTTCCCTGGGTGTTGGATGAGGTCCTTTATCCTTAGTCTCTCAGAGCCAGGTTTTCTAGTGTTCAGTACCCAACGTACTTCCAGTAGGTTCAGCTCTTCTGAAAATCTGGCTGTTAGCAATTAGCATTAAGTTGGAAAGATGGTTAATTAAATACAGGGCTTTTTTTGTGATGGTGCTTGGGGGTACTGAGTACCAGCACCTTTTTTTCACAGCGATGTGGCCTCGGCTCCTGCCGCCACCTCCAGCGGCCTCAGGTACATGGCCGAGTACTGACACCTTTTCTTTTATAGAAAAAGCACTGATTAAATATCACTTGATACAATGTATAATTAATCAGGGGAACTCACCACAGCATGATATTTTTAGGGAAATGGCTCAGCAAGAATAAAAAAAAAAGGGGGAGGGGGATGTTGGACTTCTGTATGTATAAAAGCAGCATCGGTAGTTACATGACCCAAAGTAAAAATGAGCAGGATTCTCAATCCACAGGCTATAAAGAATAAATGAATAGCCACCCAGAGATCATAGAGAATTTTCCCTGTTTGTGAGAGTGGATGCTGAGCTGTATAACTCACTAGTATTCCCTGTGCTCTGCAATGAGAGCAGGTTTGACCAGATGTGCTGTATACACAGAGCAATGTGCAAAGGAGGTTATAATGGCTCATGTGAGAAGAGGAAACTTCTGAAGAACACTCCACTGAAGAGCTTTTAAAGATTTAGATCGTGTCTTGGGGTGACTAATGTGGCACTCCTTCTTGTCTTCTACAGCTTCACAACTTCTTCAGCTACCTCATGGACCACTTCACTCCGAGCAGCAGTAAAGAGAGTAAGCTGGTGTATTCCATGGTACTTGCAGCATTGAACACCACACACTCTGTGCAGGGGTGGAGAGGGAGATGGATTTGTACGGCTCAGCACTGATACTTGAAGGAGTGACTTTACAGGGATCTGGAGAGAGACCTTTCTTGATGTCAGACTGACCGTGACTTCAGAGCAGGCCTCAGAGATTGCGGGGTTAAATAGGGGGATCTGGAGCAGCCACCACCCCTTTAGGAGTACACATCCGTAATTCTGTTGTTATAAAAGGTTTGCCAGATGTTCCCGAACTGCAGTAATCGGGGTCCTTTGGATTCCATGATTCTACAGCTTGCAGAATCTATCCTTGGAGAACTTGCTCCAGACTCTTTATTTTCTTTAAAAAATATTAAGTTCCTAGCCCTCATGGTTGTGGTGAGAATAATAAAAATAGAAATGCAAACCAATGCAGTGCTGCATTCTTGAGCTAGCTGACAGCCTGAAACAATAGCTTTGTGAGGTATGGACATCCCTGTTGCAGGTGGACGCCCGAAGATGGGCTGGGCCAGCAACAATGGGTTCGTTGCCCGGAGTGCGCAGCACCAATAACCACACCAGGGCGGAGAAGCACTCTAAAGTTTATTTGAGATCTCAAGCAGGCACACGGAGACAGGCACGTCTCAAATCATGCGCACCCCCACCCAGTTGCGGTGTCCCTTATATATGTGGGTTGTTTACTGAGAGCCTTGGCCTTGGTGTATGTGGCAATTCCCCGCCTTCCTCTTTTCAGGGTTTCTATGTGAGTTGCTGCAAGCTGAGACCGGCTAATACTGGTACTGTTATTGGGAACAGGTTATCAGTTCCTGCAACCGGGGAACAGCCTTATATGGGGTTGTTATTGGGGTTGTTGTGTCCCAGCCGTGTCCGAGTCTGGAGCAAAGGGGTTTCATCGACACTGTGGCCTTCCACCCCCCCGAGTTACCCAGTGCGCAACGCCAGACACAGCCAAGGGCACTAACATCCCAGTGATGTGTTAACTTGGACTGAACAGGGGCAACATTAACCATTTCACTCCCGATCCTTCTAGCAAATACATCCAGCTTGAGGTGCTTTCCTCATCCTCTCAAACTCATTTAATGCAGTGTCCCAACTTTTTCTCCTCCCACCGCCAACAAATTCTATAGCATGATTATGTATTTTCAATACATAATATATTTGGACTACACTGAAGATAAAATAAATTGACTGTAATATAAAAATAAATAATACAAGATACCCTGCCCTGCTTATACCATTTATTTTCACTTTAATTTTGGGGGAAAATGACAAGCCAAACTCTTACCACACATTGGCTGCACGAGGAGGGCTTTCAGAAATGCTTGCCACACAGCATACTGGGCTTTGCCTACATCTAGTTCGAACCACATCTAGGGCTCATTGGAATTTTTTTCTTGAAAAGTTGTTTTTCTGTGAGAAATCTCATTTTTTTGGGTCAAAACCAAAAGATTTCAGTGAAAATTCCTGTGGGAGGGAGGAATGGATTTCAAAATTTGGAGAGATTTTCATTTTGGAAAGTCTCTAAGTTTCCTTTCAGATGTCTGAATTTTATTTTTAGAATTTTGAAATGAAAGGTTTCCAAAACTCCATTTTCAGAATATCTGAATTTCACGGGAAATTTTTAAAATAGTTGTTTTCATTATGCATCGGAATGAAAAAAAATTTCAAAATGGCAAAATTCCTCCACACAGTAAATTCTGAGTTTGACCAGGTTTAGTTACATCCTCTCCTTCTAATGCAGACGCAGTCTAGGTTCTAACCAGATTATGTGCTTTGAAATCAAGACTAAAACACAGCATGCTGAGATGAGCCTACTGAAGGGCTGTTCTTGAATAACCCCCTAGTCGGATGATCCTTAGCAGGTCTTTAAAATTACACATCAGGTCCAATTAACCTTTTTTTAAAACTCCACCCAGGGGACTTCATTAGCCGCATGCTGACAGAGGAAGAAAGCTACAAAGACACAGAGCTGGAAAAGCTCTGTGACTACCAATCTGTTGAGGTGCCAGACTCCTACGTTGGACCCCATCTTTCCTTTCCACTGCTGCCTGATCATGCAACTGCCTTAGTAGAAGCTTTCAAACAGAAACAAGTAAGTATTCCAGAAGGGAGAGTGGAATAATTCCCTCTCTTTGCACTGCCATGGGAGTGGCATGGTAGAAGGATAATTCCAGTGTATGATCGGCTTCTCTTTTCCAAATACCTACTGAAGAGTGTAGAGGGCATTTTAGGACATTACCTACTTTTGCTTCATGAGCCCACAGCATCTGTATGTGATTATTATGGAGGCTGCAGGCCAGAAAGATGGTGAAAAAGTCTAACAGAACCTAAGGCACTACTGGGAAAGGAACAGAAAATAAGACCGAAAATATCATGATTCATTATATAAATCTATGGTGCACCCAGATCTTGAATACCGTGTCCAATTCTGGTCATCTCAGCTCAGAAAGAATAAAGTGAAACTAGAAAAGGTTCAGAGAAGGGCAATAAGATGATTAGTGGTGTGGAACACAGCTTCCACAGAAGGGGAGACTAAATAGGTTAGAGCTGTACAGGTTGTAAAAGGGCTGACTGAGAGGGAGGATATGTTAGAGGTCTATAAAATCATGAATGGTGTGAATAAACGAGTGTTATTTACCCTTTCCCACAGTACAAATATCAGAGGTCACCTAGCAAAATTAATAGGCAGCAAGTTTAATACAAACGAGGAAATACCTATTCATACAACAGATAATTTTAACGTGTAAAAATCATTGCCATGGGATGGAATGATGGCCAGAAGAGTCCAGGAATGTATCCTGATGCATCAATGGCTATTAGCCAAGATAGTTCAGGATGTAATTCCATGCTTGGGGTGACTCTCAACCTCTGACTGCTGGAGGTGGGAGGAGAAGAGGGGCTGGATCTCTCTAAAACTGCCCTGTTGTGTACACTTCCCCTGAAGCACTGGTATTTGCCATGGTTGCAGACAGAATACTGGGCTAGACTGACCATTGGTCTGAGCCCGTATGGCAGTCCTTATGTTCTTGTATTAAACAGACACTCCTCAGGAGGACTGACCCTGAGGGCGGGGCAGGGCCCGGGGCCAATCGGCCTGTGGGGGCCCCTGCCCCCCATGCCAGAGGGCCTGCGGGGCTCCTGGCTGCCCAACACACTGCGGAGGGGCCAGGCGAGCCAGCCCAGAGAACCGGGCCCCACACACCCGCCACTCCCCTGAACTGGCTGCTTCACTCCCAGGTGCAGGGTGGGCTTGCCCAGAGGCCGGGCTCTGCTCCTCTGCCCCACTCCTGGGCCAGCTGCTCTGTCCTGGGGATGGGAGGGGCCGGACCAGAGGCCAGGCTTCGTGCTCCCGCCCCATCCCACTGCCTTCAGCTTGCTGCCAAAGGCAGCGGGATGGGAGCAGAGCAAAGCGCGGCAGTGGGGGAGCAGCGGGGCCCACGTAACTGTGGGGCTTGGGGTAGGAGCATGAAGCCTCCCCACAAAGGACGACTCTGCTCCTCAGTTAAAATCAATGAAGTAGGATCCATTGACACTTGTAGAGACACCACAAGTGGATTTATTGACACCGTAAGTATTGTCCTTACATACTTGTCCCCCTTTGAAGGAGGAGGACAGCATCTCTTCACCAGTGAAGCCCTCTTTGTCAACTGATTTAAGAGCAGCTTTGAAGGGAAATTCATTCTCTGTGGTTGGAAGATGGCAGCCACAATGAAGGGTTTTGTGCAGCAGGGGTTAAATGTGGCAGATTTTTGCTGGGAGATCTTTGGAACACCAGGACTCTACCAGGATAATGCTAAGAGACAGATTCGTATTTATAGCACTTCTTGAAAAAGATAAGCCCCATGCAATTGTGGGCGAGTAAAACTGGTAAAAAAATTTCCACTGGGTTTATTTTTCCTTCTGAAATCGATTTTGTTGAAATTGAAGCATTCTGTGAGAACATGTTGATTCTCACTAAATTTTGTTTAAAATAATTGAAACCAAGCATTTTGATGAGCTTGAAACATTCTGTTTTGATTTTCCATTGGAATGTTTTGAAAACAGTTTTATCTTAAAAATTTATCATACACGTTTTAAGAAGTCAGAATTGAAGTGAAAAGAGTGAACCAAAATAATTGGCTTTCAGAAATTTCAGTTCCCAGGAAATTTTGAAATTCTTTTTCATTCCAAATCAATATGAAAACAAATGCAAAATCTGCCAGATTTCCTGCAAAACAGATAATCTGATCCCTGCCCAGCTCGATTAACAAGGGGATTGCTCTTTGTGCAGTGGCTGTTGTCTGTGATGCTCTCCCTCAAGCACAGTGCTGTTTTAAAAAAAAAGAAAAGAGAGAGACCTCTGATGTCTCTACAAAGGCTTAGCTGGGCAAAGAGTGAGCATGCAGCACGCTGGGGTATAGATCTACAATGCACCAGCCTGTGGTGCACTAAGGGTCTATGGGGAGTTTGCTGCTGTACGTTGCAAGTTCCATAATAATTAACTTTGATCAACTCCATCTTGGAATAGGGTACGTCAGTGCTCAACAGGGAACTTTAGTGAGCAAGCAGTGACCCCTTAGACAGTTAGCATGTGGAAGGCTAGTGTGAGGTAGATTTTCACTCTGGTTCCAGCTCTGCCACAAGACTGGTGTGTGACCTTGAGCGAGTCACTTTCCAGCTCTGTGTTTCTGTTTACTTACTCAGCCTGTGTCTGTCTCATCTGTTGAGTTTGTAAGCACTTCCCGGCAGGGCATCTCTTCTGTGTGTGTACAGGGCCTAGCACAACAGGGTGCTGATGTCTGATGGAGCATGTACGTGGTACTGTAATACAAAGAAGAGGTAATTTACTGAAATAGTCACCCTGGTACCGTGCCACCACACGCTGTCTCTAGGAGGGCCACATTTTCAAATGTGCTCAGTTCTCTTTGCTCTTCGTGAGAGGCTGTGTTCAGAAACTGGCCTCTAGTCTAGCATACTGCTTTGTAAAATAGTGGGAGCTAATCCTTCTTAACCTGGCCAGTGCGATCTCAGCTAGGCTGACCCATGTACACAGCCCAGGTCTCCTTTCCTCCTGCACTTTCCCTAGATAGCTCTTTACTAGCAGTACCATTTTAGGTGGCCCTATCTATTGGGAACTGCTTGCCCACACCCATTCATTTCTGCTCTTTGAAGGCCATTGTATTGAGATCTTGACAAAGAGCACTGAGCAGCTGCTTCAAGAACCCACTGTCCTCTCTGGCTTCCCACTCTAACTCCCTCGATTTCTCCCAGTAGCAGCTCCACGCTCATTATGTCTTAAAGCTCCTGCACGAGACCAGGAGACATCTCATGCAGCTGCCAAACATCAGCTATGTCTCCACCTGCTACAGCGAGGAGATCACCATCTGTGGTAAGAGCGCTTGAAAGGACCCCAGCTCCCCCTTTCCCCAGCATCCAGTAGTAGCATCCTGCATGTGGATGGTTATTTGTTTTTAAATGCAAAACAATGTAGCCACAATCCTGCTCTGTAATGTGTGTGTGACCCCACTGAATTAAATGATGGCATATGTGTACAACAGAGCAGGATCTGGTTTTGTTCCTTGTGGGGGTGTAGCTTCAAAATGGCATAGTGGTGTCTGTTTATGCAATGGGACCTCAGGATGACGATCAGAGTTTGCCTTACCCTGCTACGTTCAAGTTCAGTCAAACATTAGAGGGCCTGAGTCTCCATATTAACCAGCCTTTGCTCAGCCCAGAGAACTTTGCCCTCCATTCTGTCCCTGGTTTAGATCATTTCAGCCCCTGGGATATGAATAGATGTGCCCTGAGGCTTGGCCATACTTGCGTGTGTTGGTCAGTGAATCTAATGATGCTAGTTTTCAGCTTGGTTTAGGTCTGCTGGAAAAGTAGAAGTTAAGGAGAGGGAAGGAGGCTTGGGTGCAAGAAGATGCATTTTAATAAATAAATCCCATAATGCTCCACAAAAGCAGTGGGGCAGTCCTAGGCTAATGAATTAGCTGCTTTATTGAATAGATCTGGTTTTGCCATTGGTGTCTTTAGAAGTAACTAAAGGTCAGACCCTCAGTTAGTGGAACTAGCTGTCTGCTACGTGTGTAGGCTATTGAAACTGCTCCCATTTGCACTGGCTGTGGATCGGGCCCTAAAACTCAGTGTCCTGTCCTACTGGGCGTCTGAGAGAGATTCGTTTGGAGTATCTATACTGCACTTGCCCCACAGCCCTACACAGAGGGGTATTTCGAGGAATTTATAGATGGTTGGGGGACGGAGGAGTTCGAATGAGATTAGCCTTGAGGGATTGCCAGTGGGGAATTTGAATATGTGGATGTGACTACAATGTACAGTAAGCAGTAGCAAACAATGGATGGTTCGACCTTTTTTTTTGACCCCTTTCTCTGATGAGAACATTTAGTGGGTTGGAAGAAACAGAAAGAAGTGATTTTCAGAAAGCCATTTGCCTTCCCTTTTGTTAAACGAGGGTGTGAACAGCTTTGCTTTATTGCATGTCAGGGAGGGGAAAGCATACCCTGGACTGAATGTCTTTTCCTGTGTTAGGAGACTTGCATGGCCGACTGGATGACTTGTTTCTGATATTTTACAAGGTATGTACTTTGCTTTGCCAAGAGTGACGCTGGCCTATCCTGCAGCCTTCGCCCGTGGGAGCAGTCCCACTGTTTGTCGGGGAGTTTTCTCCTGGACTGAACTCCTGAAGCTTCATGCTCATGTTCAATTTGTTTTGAAATGGCCCCACTAAACAAAAATGTATTCCTTTGCAATGTGGGAGGGATTCGCCTTCTTGCCCTGTGGTGTTTGACTCTATTTCTTGTTTGTGTAGAACGGCCTTCCCTCTCCAGAGAAGTCCTATGTGTTCAATGGGGACTTTGTGGACCGAGGCAAACAGTCCATTGAGATCTTGATCATTCTCTTTGCCTTCCTGTTGGTTTATCCAAAGGAGGTTCATCTGAACCGGGGAAACCATGAGGACCACATGGTCAACTTACGGTATGGGCGCAGAACACGTGGGCTATTGTAGTGTGAGGTGCTAGTTGCTAAACTGCTATTAAAATCATCTCTTCTGCTTCCATCTAGCTATGGTTTCACCAAGGAGGTCATGCAAAAATACAAGGTAGGTTTGCTTTGGGACCTCACATATTTGTTCCTGTGTCTGACACACACTTCCTGGTGCTTCACGTCCTCCTTTCTGCCCTCATCCTTCTAGGTGCATGGGAAGAAAATTCTGAAGATGCTCCAGAATGTCTTCTGCTGGCTCCCGCTGGCCACTTTAATCGATCAAAAAGTCCTGGTTCTACATGGCGGTGTGTCTGACGCGACTGACCTGGAGCTGCTGGCCAAAATCGAAAGGCACAAGGTACATCTACTGTGTGGACCCCATGAAATACAAATGCGCTGCTGGTTTTGTTTGTTTCTGATATCCTGGCCAGAGAGAATGAAAACACAGAGAATGGCTTTGTAGGGGAATCCTGTTTAGACCCCAGCTTGAAATGGATTTGGCTTGACTGAGTGTGTGAGGTAAAGGGAGAGGGGGATGAAATAGCCTCTGGGTTTCTTTTCAGTTTGGAAATTGTTGTTTTTCATCTTGGGTTGTGACGGATTTTGATATAGTTAAATGGATTGGCTGATGCAAGCCTGGGGATCTAAAGGGGATCAGTAACAAGTGTTATGGCCTTGCTCATGGATTTTTTTCCTTCAGTGGCACCAGTCCCCACACTCTGCCTCCTTTGGCTTGTAATGTCTTTTTCAACACTGCGCTTGAGGATGGTGTGTGTAGAGCTCAGGAAACAGGGGTTGACTTGGTTCTGCTCTGGGCAGACTCTAGAGTGACCTTAGGCAAGTGACTTTATTTCTCTGTGCCACACTTAACTCTCTGGGAATACTTCTCTACTGTGCAAGAGTGTGGGGAAGGGATATTTACTCTGAGGGATCCTGCTCTGATACCACTCCAAGATCTCTCACTATGACCCCAACCCCAGCCACCCACTCTCAGTTGCTGAAGCTCTCGGTAAGTTCCCTCATAGCTGATCAAATCCTTTCCACAGCCCTCCAGGAATGACAGAAACCCTTTACCCCCCCCCTGTTAATCACTAAATCCTCATATCTTCCTAAAATCCAGCATCTTTCACTTGTTCGGTTGCCAGCCCTTCCCACTCTGAGCTAATTCAATGTCTATCCATGTACACGGATGGGCTCATTCACCATAATATCTGAGCACCTCACAGTCATGTAAGGATTTTATCATCACATCACCACTGCAGCTGTGATGCTCTACCCTTGTTTTGTGGATGGGGAAACCAAGGCACAGAAAGGGGGCTCAGCTAGCAGGTGGTGGTCAAGTTGGGAATAGAATCCTTTCTCCACTAGACCATCCTTCCCTGCAGTGCCAGCTGGGTTATACCCTACTTTACACAGGGTTCCACAACAGCTGGGGCCAGGTCAGTAAAACAGATTAACCCTCATGTAACGGAGGGGGAAACTGAGGCAAGGAATGATGTATAACGTGGCGTAGGCCGCAATAGATGGAGTTCGCATTGGAGCTAAGGTCAGAATTTGGGAGTTCCTCTCTCCAAGTCTGGTGCCCAAACCCGCCCCTCTTTTTTCTTTCAGTTTGTTTCTGTGTTAAGGGGCAAGAAGAGGAAAGAGAAGAGTCGACCCATGGAATCCAAAGTGACGAACGGCGAGAGCCTTCCTAGGAGCAGTTCGTTCCCTGGCTCTTGCTTCCATCCTGGGTTTGCTAATGCTGCTAGCACATCCAGCAGGACAGAGCTCTCTCAGTGGGTCCGGCAGTCAGTCCAGGAGGAGCTGGAGAAGTGCCGCAGGCAGGTGGGGTTCCGTGAGACCCAGGGGGACGAGGACCTCACCTGCGTCAGCTCCGTCACCATGACTGAGTTAGAGCTGGAGTCCTGTGGGACAAGCGAGTCTAGCCACGAAGAGTGGAAGCAGGTGAGTTCGACCTTCTTGACTGTGTGTGGTGTGAAGAGGTGCTTCCTTATGTTTGTGTTAAACTTGCTGCCTGCTTGTTTCATTGGGTGACCTCTGGTTCTTGTGTTAGGTGAAGGGGTAAATAATGCTTCCATATTCACCTTCACCACGTCATTCATCATTTTATAGACCTCTGTCCCATATATATGAGATATATTCTATATTTTACAGACCTCTGTCATATTCCCTCCTCATTTGGAAGAGGTTCTATCTATCCTTAATTTTTGTTGCCATTTTCTGGAATTTTCCCCAATTCTAATGTGTCTTTTTTGAGATGGGGAAACCAGAATAGTGCATCGTATTGGAGGTATGGACATGCAATGGATTTATATGGCAGCATTGTGATATTTTCTATCTTATTATCTGTTCCTTTCTGAATAGTCAGTAACATCCCATTAGCATTTTTTATTACAGCTGTACATTGCACAGATGTTTTCAGAGAACTTTCTATGGTGATTCCAAGTTCTCTTTCATGAGTGGTGACAGTAATTTAGATCCCATCATTTTAGATGCATCATTGGGATTATGTTCCAATATGCATTACTTAGCATTATCAGCATTGAATTTCATCTGCCACATTGCTCAGACACCCAGTTTTGTGAGATCCCTTGTAGCTCTTTGCAGTCAGTTGTCGACTTAACTATCGTGAATAATTTTGTGTCATCTGCAAACATTGTCACTTCACTGTTCACCCCATCTCCAGATCATTTTAGAGTATGTTGACCTGCACAGCTCCCAGTACTGATACCTAGGGGACACTGCTATTTATCTTTCTCACTGTGAAAACTGATTATTTATTCCTACCTCCCCCCCCACCCCGCCAGCTTTTAACCAGTTATTGATCCAGGAAAGGACCTTCCCTCTTATCCTATCACTGCTTACTTTGCTTAAAGGCCTTTGGTAAGGGACTTTGTCAAAGGTTTTCTGAAAGTGCACTGGATTGGATCATCCTTGTCCACATGCTTGCTGACACCCTCAAAAATTCTCATAGATAGACTCTCATGATCTCCCTTTACAAAAGCCACGTGGACTCTTCCTCAGTGTATTGTGTTCATCTTGGTGTCTGATAATTCTGTTCTCAACCAATTTGCCTGAAATTAAAGTTACAGTTACTGGCCAGTGATTGCCAGGATCACCCCTGGAGCCTTTTTAAAAAATTGCCCAGTCCTCTGCAGAGGCGGCCTTTGGCTATTGGAGACCCTAGGTAAAGGTCCATTGCGGGGGCCCTCTATAGGCCCACAGGCCCCCCTCTGTGGCCCCATTCCCCCTGCCCTGCCCTGCCCCTCCAGCCTCAGCTCCCTCCCACATGGCCCCAGCCCCCTGACCCAGCTCCTTCTCCTGACTGAGGCAGACGCATATTTTGGGGTAGACGAAGCAGGTGAGGGGGCCCCTCACTGCTCAGGGCCCTAGGTGTGTGCCTGTTTCACCTGCCCCAAAAGTCACCTCTGGTTCTCTGGTACCAAGGCTTAAGTGATAGCTTACATACCAGAGTTAGTAGTTCTGCAATTTCACATGTGAGGGTCTTCAGAACTCTTGGGTGAATGTCATCTGGCCCTGATGCCTTAGTACTTATCCATTTGTTCTAAGACCTCCACAATTTGGGACAGCTCCTCAGCTTTGTCATGTCAAAAGAATTGCTCATGGGTGGGAGTCTCCCCCACATCTTCTGCACTGAAGACTGATGCAAAGAATTCACGTTGCTTCTCCAGAATGGTCTTATCCTTTAAAGTCTTTTTTTTTAACCAGCCTAATTAGATTTTTACACCTGACTGGTCAGAGTTTATGTTCCTTTCTATTTTTTCTACAGTAGAATTTGACTTCCAGTTTTTAAAGCATGTCTCTTCGTCTCTCCTTGCCTTAAAATACTGTTGTTAGCTGTGGTCACTTTTTTTGGTGGTCTTGCTGTTTTTTTGATTTGGGGAATACATCTAGTTTGAACCTTGACTATGGAGTTTCCTGGAGTTTCCATGAAAATTTTATAAAGTTTCCGTGGAGTTTGCAGGTATTTCACTCTTGTGACTGTTCCTATTAATTTCCATTTAACTAGCTTCCTCATTTTTGTGTAGGTCCCATCAACAATTTAGCTTAATTAACTCCCAAATGTTGGATGAACCAGAAGGACACATGTTTTTGAAAGTGCCACAGGACTCTGTTGTTTTTCTGCAATAGACTAACACAGCTCCCCCTTTGGAACTTGGCAAGTACCAGTGTGTTCAAAGAATCTCAGGCTGTTCTGAATTGGTGGTTTTGACCCATCCTTCTTTCATTCTTCCTGAGTAATTTAATAACAGAATAGTTTATAGGAATGGATTATTGATGTTCATAGGGCCATTGATAGGAAAGATTTCTTACTCTATTTTATATATGCTATTTAATAAGATAAACCTCCATTGCTTCCTAGAAAATTCAGTTCTGCTTACCTTCAAAACCTGGAAGTAATGATGCAAATTTTAATAAGTATCTGAATCTTTAGAAATTATTTTACTATACATAATCCAGGCCATTTATATGACACCCAATTTGGATTTCATTTGTGTCTTAGCAAAGACTTCACTAGGAATAAGTAAATTTAGAGGGAAATTCAAGTCCTGGGAACTATTTTTCTCCTTGTAACATATTGTAGCCAATATATTTGTGTCCCCTCTTCTATACTAGAAGTGCAGGCCACTAATAAACTAGTGTTAGTGGAGTGCACTTCGGCAGGAGCTTTCATATCAAGCACACCTGAGCAGTGTAAAGCTGTACATATCAAGGTCAGGGTCAAAGAGAGAAACCTCTCCACTCTAATCCAAACGGTTGTCACTGAGTCAGCTTTCTTATTACCAGCGATGGTTAAGTGTCTTAGGCAGGTGGCAAAGCAGTTTAATGAAGAGCCCCCAGTATTTCTCAGAAGTTTGCATCCTAGGACCTGAGTCTCTAGTTGGTTTGGACAGGAAAGAGCACTTTTCAAACCAAAGCCGGACTGAGCTGAAGGAATGCAAAGGGAAAACACTGTGAATTGCTCTTTTAGCAAAGCCTCAATTTTTCTCTCCTACTCTGTATTTCTCAGGTCACAAGGCCCACAATGTGAAATGTAAGATTTTGTGATAGTCTTAAGTGCATACATGTGAGCGCTCCACATACTTGGGAAGAGCTTCATGTGAACATTCACAAAAGTTGACTTCGTATCCACCTTCAGATCATTCCTCAAAACTCTCCTTTGCCCAAGATGCCTGCAGAAAAACTTGAGAACAGTTACTTCCCTATTGCTTGCTTTTTCCTTAGGACAAGTTTGTCTCTTTGGAGCAGAGACCATGGTTTTATGATGTGCATTTACAGTGCTTTGCACAGTGGGCTCCTGGTGCATGATGAGGGCTCCAACATGTTATGGCTATAAAAATAGTTAGTAATACAGAGCATGGCTGTGTGATGCCGCACTAGGTTATTGAAAATATCCCAGTATTCCCCAATGCTTAAAGGAAGCGATTCTGTGGAGTCTCGAGTGGTGTGTGGAGTGTTAATAAATGTTGATGTTGCCGTGGAAGTCACTGTACAGAGCATCATGTATGTTTGATCTCTCAGATTGTAGATATATTGTGGAGTGACCCCGTACCTCAGGAGGGCTGTCAAATGAATACCGTCCGAGGCGGGGGCTGCTACTTTGGGCCTGATGTGACTGAGAAGATTCTACAGAAGCACAGTCTGCAGTTCCTGATTCGCTCTCATGAGTGCAAGCAGGAAGGCTATGAGTTCTGCCACAATCGGAAGGTAGCTGGATAGGCCAGCGCTAAAGGGACAGAGTGCATTTCTCGACTGTCACCTCAAGCAAAGTTCACAAGCAACTCAGACTCTGAATCCTGGCTTCTAATGTTGCTTCTAACTGCTGTACAAAATGTTTGTAGGGTTAATATGTGCTTTCCACCTTAAGTCAGGTTTTGGCCTGGGAATCTTGAACTAATTTACACTCTAGATGGATCTGTCGCATAGACGCCCCTTCTGCACACTGCCCAGGCATGCATCTGTGTATTGAAAGGTGCCATTCTCAGCAAATTGGGCTACCAAATAGATGTTCTGTTCAAAACTGTTTGCAATGATGCCATGGTTGAAAACTCTCACTGTGTTTAACGAGCAGACACGGGACCCACATTCGGCTCTCAGATACACAAGTGTAAATCAAGAGTGATTTCACTGACTCTGGATTTGTACTTGTATATCTGTGAGTAAAATTGTGCTAAGAGAGTTCAGTAAAATTACAGCAATCTGGAGACCTGAGTAATGCACCCAGAGAACATATATAGTTTTCATTCTTCTCTTCTCAAATATCCTTTCCCCAAATAAGTAATGCTGGTTTCACCAGCCCTTGATCTATGAATATTTCTGACTTATCTGTTTGTGTGTACTGTACCCTGACTGTAAATGCCTATCTATTTTTATTCATTTAGGTACTGACCATATTTTCTGCCTCAAACTACTATGAGGTTGGCAGTAACAGAGGAGCCTATGTGAAACTTGGACCAGACCTGATCCCTCATTTTGTGCAGTATCAAGCTAACAAGACAGCCCATACATTAACCATGAGACAGAGGCAAGACTTTGTAGTTTGGTGTTATAAATGGCATCAAAATACAAGACTATTCTACTGTTAGCTGAACTATTACCAGATGCACTTTGGATCATCAAGTTCTGCTTTAGAATTCAACTAGAATAGTGATGAATTAATCCAAAACCCAAAAGATGAAAATTCCTGAAGCTTTGAGAAAGTTTGGATCTTAATCCAGACTTTACATCTTTATTAATCAAGACCGGGTGTCTTTCTCAAAGATGTGCTTTGACAGAAAGAGAAGTTATGTGCTTGGGACAGGAATTACTGGGTGAGGTTCTGTGTTATGCAGAGGATGATTGTAACAGTCTCTTTTGGCCTGAAATTATCTTAATCTTGGGCCCATTTCTAGTTGTCCCTTTCCAATGTACAGTGAAACCCTTCCTTAGAAGCTGTTGGGAAGTTTTACTTGACCACTCCAGCAGCTGATCATCCAGTATGTGGTAAATGGCTATCTCATCTGACCCACCAAAACAAATGCAGATGAATTAGGAATAACAAGTGTGTCTATTGCTGGGACCACGCGAGACGCCTGTGATTTTTAGCAGCCTCCTGCACTAATTTCTAGTTCTCTGGAACAGCAGCAGAGAGGTTTTTAGCGCTGGTTCTAGTGCAGTGATTCATGTTGGGAGGAGTTACAGCAAACCTGTGTGGCAGGGTAATCTGATGGGTTGCGGGTTGATTTTTCCTTGCCTGCAGCAAATGGGCTGTGTTCATGTGAACCATGAGTATGTCCGGGCCATCCATGAATGGTTCAAGATGGACAGTAGCAGCAGATGCTCTTTATTCACTCTCATGTGATGAATCTTTTAAAATGTCTGTCTCTCTTCAAGGATCAGCAGAGTGGAGGAGTCAGCCTTCCGCGCGCTCCGGGAGAAGCTCTTTGCTCACACATCGGACCTCATCTGCAGGTTCAAGGTGTACGATCGGGATGATACCGGTAAGACTAAGTGAAGAAAGAGCTTTGTGTGAACTAATGGGCTGTGAGCAGTGCCCAGCTGGGTTTCTCTGGTGTATTGGAGCAGCCCATCTCCAGGAGCTGCACCGCATGGGTTGGTGGTGGGCTCAAAGGGCGGAAAACATGGGATGAACTTTTTGCAATGTTCTAAGGTGCTTCCATGAGTGTCCATTTCAAACAGGAAACATCACACTGAGTGACTGGGCAACTGCCGTGGAGTCAGTCTTGCATTTAGGACTGCCCTGGCGGATGCTGAGGCCACAGCTGGTGCGCAGCACGGCAGCTGGCATGCTGGAGTACAAATCCTGGCTTGATGATTTAGCTGTGGAACAACGGAGCAAAGAGGTAAGTAATAGTGTACCCATTCCTCAGGGCAAAATGGAAGCGTTGGCCCATGAAGCTGACTTGGCCACAAAACTGAGCAGGCCTGCAAATGCCGTGGTGAAGAGTGCATAAATATGCTGTGAAAGCTAGGGAGAGAATTGCTTCAAAACCCACTGGACTCAGTGGGCATCTTTCCGTCTCAGTTCGATCAGGTCAATGAACATTTTATTCATATAGTTAATCATTATATTTTCATGGCTATGTCTTTATTTGTTTAAACACCAGCAAGTTAATTCTGTGAGGAGTGAAGCACCAAACCTGTTTTTTCTGGGTGCGAGTGTTCTTTTCACTGGCATTCAGTTTCTGGGCTCTTCTCATGCCTCAGGAAGCCACTTGTGGGGGGTGGGGGCAAAATAAAACCAAAAAAAAAGATTAAAATTAGAGATGAGGAGCAATGTGCCATATTTAAATCCACATTTGGAATAAGCTGTAAAGTTGGAGGTGTTTTCCCCATGGTGGAAACCCAGTCTGCTGTGAAATTCAAGCCTGGATCTTGGGTTTGGATTCTGGATTTCTGAAGTTTAAGGTTTTTCAGATCCCAGTTGTAGGAACAGGCTCAGCACCACTCACTGTGTCTCAGAGCCACATCACTGAGTCCAGCAAGACATGAACACCAATAGCCTGACTCTAGGGCAACCTAGGGGCACAGACACGTTCTTTTTAGTGCATACTGAGGGTTTTAAGGCTATGTCTACACTAGAAAAAGTTAGGTCGACTTTGTTAAGTCGACTTAAAGTGGTTTCCCTTAACCGGGACTTAGTAATTTGACCTAAGAAAGTGGACTTATGCATCCACACTGGGCTTAGGTTGACCTAAGGATGGTTAGTTCAAATACCCCGTGGTTCTTATTAGGTCGACTTAAGTGTTCATTAGGGCAACTTAAAGAAGCCCCTTAAGTCAACCTAATGAAAGCCTAGTGTGGACATGGATTAAGTTAGGTCGACTTAAGCCTCCTTAAGTCGACGTAACTTGCTGGCATAGACATAACCTAAGTGCATTTTATTCATTTAGGCATTGAATGATCCACTAATTCTGTTGCTATAATCAGGTTTTGATTCACAGCAGTGCTGCTTGTTTGTGGACAAATGCTGATGAGGTGCAAAGAATTACCTTCCAACTCAAATTCACTGTTACTTGCTGGATGAGTATGCTCCATGTATAAAGGGACAGAAGCAATGAGTCTCGTGTCAGAGATATGAATGTACATGGCCTCAGCACAAGTGGAGATGCTGTATGCTCAAGATAAAAATTAACCACATCTCAGCAGCCCAGACCCCATCTTTGTTTCTAGAGCACTGAAATCTGGTTTATAATTCACAAGAATTGCTGAGAAATGGCTACATGAATAAAAAAACGCTTAAATCCAGAAAGCTAAGTAAGTGGGAACAGCTATTCTCTTAGACCACTTCAATTATACCATGGTATGTAAATAGATTCCTCGGACTAAATAAGTGAACAGGATGGTGTGGGCCTGGCTTACACATGGGTTCATATTGGGGAGCAGAGTTGTATGTAGGAGGATCAATATGTCAAGACAATGGCAAAAGATTTAGATCTGTATAGTTAGTGATTTATTCACTCTACAAAACACTGAAATCCCAACCTATGCTATGAGTCACCAGTCAGTTTTACTGTGAAAGAGAATGTGTTATATCTTTCAGCACATACAGTCCAGCTTGCTAGAAATCATTTATCGAAACAGATCCAACCTGGAAACCATATTCAGGATCATAGATAGTGATCATTCAGGTAAGAATATGTTTTGACTCTCATTTTTCCACCCATGTATGTCCTGTTCCGTCCCCCTTCAGGGCTCACACTTACTGTATGTTAAACCTGAGAAACAGATGGTAGTTTGTTCAATGGTTAGAACAGAAAAATCTTAGGAACTAAAATGGCCCTGCGGTTCAGTCAAGGATGTGTCCAGTTGACTCTGAGTCAATCACTTCTTAAATATGTCATACAATGACAGCATCAAAGGAAAAGTATAGTTGGAGTGTACAGTATTATTAAATTATCCTGGGTAACTGTTTGAAGCTCCATTTGAACTAGCCATTCGTTAATCCCTTGGGGGAATGGACAGCTACCCAGCATCAACCATAATCAATTAAGATTCAGACTCCTACTCACATCCCCTGTATACCTCTTTGATTATGTATGGCAAGTGCCAGGCCCCCAGTAAACAGGGAACCATGAAGATTAATTTTTGATGCTGCTAAATTATTTTTAAGAGGGCACTGTGTCCTCTCCCCCCACTGGTGGTGCATCTCAGCTATTTGAAACATCCTTCCTGCCACTACGCATCAAGCCTTTGCTCTTCCTCTCTGTATTAGTACAAATCAGTAGTTAACACTATTTTGCTCTTCTCTAGCACTCTTTAAAAGTGCGTTAATGTAGCCTTCCCACTTAGGTGAGGTATGGAGTAGTGTCACCAGTTTCCAGATGAGATGGAGGCGCCTGCAATAAATGACTTCTCAACCACACAATGAGTCAGAGGCAGAGCCAGGAACAGGATGCGGCTATCCTGGTTCTGCACATTTATCCCAGTAGGCTCCTGCCGGGGCCAGTTCAGAGGGTGCGTTGCTTGCTGAATTGCATGTTTCTTCCCTGCAGGACTCATTTCATTTGAAGAATTTCACCACACGTGGAGGTTGTTCAGCTCCCATATGAACATTGAGCTCACAGATGATGGCATCAGCGACCTGGCCCGCAGCATAGATTTCAACAAGGATGGAAACATAGACTTCAACGAGTTCCTGGAGGCTTTCCGTCTCATTGAACAATCTCCTGGGGATGATAAAACAGTAGCGCTAACAACCCCACACTGCAGGGATGGCAGTTAGCTAGCAGGGCAGCCACACACACTGCCTTTTGGACTGTCTCCTAAGAGTCACACCGCCAAGAAATCCTTCATCAACCGAGGACGTGGCTGTAGCTGTAGCTGTAGCTGTGAAGACTTGTGGGGAAGAGGAACTTTGACAGCAGTCACTGCCTCAAAGACCAGCTCTGTTCCATTCTGGTATGATAAATTGGCCACGTAGGTACTTTAAGAGGAAATGAGTGAATTTGTTTAAATACATATTTATTCCAACAATGAATTTTTCTAACACTCTGCAAGGTTACAGAAAGCTCAGTGATTAAACTATTACAGGATCATCAAAAGGTTTCAGATGGAGTTATTGGGGAACATTTGCAGTAGCTGAAGTTGTCTAAAAGTGTCAAAGAATTAAAAAAAAAAACTCCTGCACTGGTTTTAGTCTTGTACTTTATTAAATAGACTTGAAGGTCACAAGCAACCACTAATGATGAGGTGGTTTGATTCCTTATATAGGTCAGGACCTAGAATGTCACTGTTTTTTGAGATATGTGATTATTATTTAAAAAAAAAAAAATCCAGTCTTGCTTTAAAGTGGTTAAGTCATCCTGCTAAAACATGTGCCTTATTTCTAGTCCAAATTGGTTTACTGGAATGTAATAGCTGTACAGGTTCAGGTAATTGACCCATCACCAATACTGCTGAAGTGAAAAGCTTCACGTAGCAGAAAAAATAGGAACAATGCACTTTATCTGATATAGCTGGATCAAAGTGAGTTCTAATGGAGGCAAAATCTGACCCTCAATTTGCAGAAAACAAATGGCATTTACCTAAGAAAACCATCTGAAAAGTGGGTCAGATTTGTTATAAAAAGTGATTTAAAATGCTATCATCTAGAATAGCGCTGATACATTTCTCCCTAAAACTTTACAGTATGATTCTTGATACTTTTTTTCTAGTACAAGTTTGCTGCATTCTGGATTATTAGTAAAGTGCCCGTTTAGAGTATTTGATAAACCTCCATGTAACTAAAGATTTTTTCCAAAGAATGAACAATGCTATCCGTAACATGTTACAAAGTAAGACTTCTATTTATATCTTTAGAAATAAAAAAGCAACAAGATAAAGGACAACGTTTAAAGTAGATATTTTATTCTATTTCCTGAATAAGCAAAATGATATAAAAATATAGCCTTGCAGTCCAGAAGTAGTCACATTACACCAGTAACACTAAATCCACAACTTCCCCCAGCAGATAAAATAACAGTATTAAAGAAAGAGACATGTTTGCAACCGCCTAGTTGTTAGCTTTGTATGCATAAATTGTGATGTAGATTCCTTTCATTTTACTTGCTGCAAAAATGAAAACTCGAGGGGAAAGATTCCCCTAGCATTGCCTTTAAGAACAATGTTGTTGCGAAAATGTACAATAGTACATAATTTTATAGTAGACCAGTATCTGAACAGATTCAGTTTTCCTTTTAAATAAAAGCATATACAGCTTTATAACTTGAAACCTTCCAAAGGTCGTCGAGTTTGAAAAGCATGGATGAGGCTTTGCTAGTCCCAAAAGTTACAGCCAATCCCAAATTTCCCTCAGAATTCTCTGCTCAGATGTGCATTTTTAAAACCTGGTCATGTTTCAGTTTTTGAAAGTGACCTCGGACACAAAGTAATGCATTCGATACGGCGCTACGGATGAGATCTGACAAGTCAACTGAAGACCCCTCCTCTGATAGGGATGGTCTCATTCAATCCATGTTCTATTAGCTTTATATCTTCCAGGTCGTCTTTTACGATGCTAATCAAATGACTCAGGCCTTCTTGTTGCTGCTTCAAATGCTACAATGAAAGAAAGAACTTGAAAAAGCAAAACTGTCAGTTGTCACAGTTATCTCACCTAACTACCTGCTGAATAAAAGATCAGAAGAGGTTTATCCAATTTAGAATGTTTCTCTAAAATAACTAAGTTACTGTCCCAGCTATCAGCTTACTATCTGAAAGCCAAAATACATGTCATGTATAATACATTTTTAACACTGCCATCCACTAAACTCTGAGTTCTCAAGAGTACAGCTGGCTGGGAAATGCAGAGTCAATTACACGTTTGCCAAAACAGTGTGGTTTTCACTGGAAATTTGCTGTGGTTCATGGGTTGACCACTCTGCTGCAGGAGAGCACAGGAGCCACAACTCGAGCTAAGAGACACCCAGTACAGCTCCTACTAACACGCTAAAAAGCCGTGTGGGGGTTGCAGCGCTGACAGAGGCTTGGGTTAGCCAGGCCAGTTCAGACCCAGAGAGTACATTAATAGCAGCTATGTGGCCCAGCGTGAGTGCATCTACCTGACTGCAGTGTAGATATACCTTCAGGGTCTGTGCTGCACGGCTGCGGGCTTGGAAGCCCTAGGACGAGACTGCTCAGTGTGCTAGGCTCTGGGGCAGCCCTGTCATGGAGAATCCTGGATCTCCAGGGAGCCAGTGGGGACTCTGGGCAGTCAGGAAGCCCTAGGATTCCCAGCCCCAATCAATCAGTACACAGGCAGATCCTGGGAAAATTGGTCCTCTGACTTCATGCTCCCAACTCTGGTGAAGATTAGTTTTTTAAACAAGACAGCAGTCAAGTGACAGCATCAAAACTGGGGTAGTTTTTAGGGTAATCTACCTTTGCACCACAGAGGCATGGGGCAGCAGAATTGCAAAGCTCTTATTTTACAGCCACAGCAAATAAGACCACTTGAAGCATATTCAAGAGGCATGCTGAAGCTTGAATTCCAACCCTGCTGTTTCCCAGCTTGTTACGTATAGGCTGTGCACCTTCCAAAATGCAGGATCCTCCACAAGGAATACTTACTTGCTTGATTTCTCGTAAGAGATCTGCATCGATGTAGTACCTCTCTTCAGCTCTAACTGCCCCAAAATGATTTTGCATCCTGATCTGAGACATCAGTTCATTTAGTCGACCCTGAAAATAAACGGGAGTTCGCAAGTATTAGGATAGAAAAGTTGTTTCCCCTGACAGCCATAGTCCTGTTAGATGTACCATCCTTCGAGTTAAGAGCAATAAGATGATACAGGCTCAGCTGCTGCTTTTTTATTTTTTTAAGAAAACAAAGGGGAGGGGGAATGTTCAATACAGTACAATTAACCCCCCCCCCCCAATACTGTTCATAAAATTGCTTCACAACTTGTTTTGTAGTCTTTCACCCTGCAAGGGGTTTTGCAGATTGGGTTAAGACTTTTCAAATCTGCAAGCTCAAATCACCAGGGAAAATGTTAATATTCTTCCTACGAACAAAGCATGAACAACTGCCAGTTTTAACATGGCTTTGAGGATGGTATCCTACAATTGTAAGTCCATTTTCAGCTGCAGGATCTTCTTAACGCACTCACCTTGAACTGAGTAGGTGCATTGAGTTCACACTGAATTGTATCTAACTGTACACGAAGTTGTTCCTCATCAGCCTGAATGGCGTAGCCACTTTTCCTCTGGATTTCTTGTTTAATTAACACCTGCAACAGGAACCAGTGAAGTTATGAGCTTTGGAATGACTATCCTACTTACACCCTTGTTTCGTGGGCACAAACTCCTAATGTCAAGATTATCCCGCAGATGTCTAAGCAGAGAAAAGACTGGTATGTCTAAGGGCTGCCTTGTATGCTGTGTTTTATGCAGATTTGTAGCCATGTCACTTCCAGGATATTAAAGAGAGAAAAGGTGGGTGAGGTAATATCTTTGGACTTCTAAAACATATCACGTTGTCCCTCTTGTATGCTGTGTGTCAATTACGTACTATAGTATAAGAAATGGATTTACCATTTCTAGTAAAATACAAAGTCGCAGTGTTCTTCCTGTATATTTTGTTTGAGATTTAAAACCATAGACTAGGTCTTCATTTTTGGTATTTTAGATACAAGGAAAATGTTTTGCTCCCTATACCCTATCTACAGCTATTCTCATTTCCCCCTTGCTCAATCGCAGTCCTCCACTCAGATATTTGGTTTTCTATTCCGCTGCCCCAAAAATCTGAAATTCAATAGAACCTCAGTTATGAACATCTCAGGCATGGAGTTTACGACTCTGAACAAAAAGTTAGGGTTGTTATTTCAGAAGTTTACAACTGAACACTCACTGATTTAACAGAGCTTTGAAACTTTACTATGCAGAAGAAAGATGCTGCTTTTAACCATCTTTATTTAAATGAAACAAGCTTTCTTACCCATGTCAAATTATTTTTTTTAAAGTTTCCCATTTTTTTAGTAGTTTACATTTAATACTGAACTGTATTGTATCTTCTGCTCCTGATTGTATACTTCTGGTCCCAAATAAGGTGTGTGGGGAATTGGTCAGTCTGTAATTGTGAGGTTCTACTGCACACCCCTTGTCCTCATCCACCATACACCTTCTCTCGCCTGCTTCAACCCTCCTCCATTCCAGTCAATCCCCCCATCTCCTCACTTGTCATCCTGGCTCTTGCCTTGTATTTGTCTTAAAGGGTAAGCTCATTAGAGTGCAGACTGTTTATTTGTCAGATAAATCTTAAAGCAAGTTACAAATACCAAAGGAAATGTAAAACAGAAGATGCTTAATCCATTTTTCTTAAAGTTTGGACAGGATGAAGTTTTGAAGTGCCCAATAGCTAACTACCACGTGAACAGGAAAGCCAATAAAACAGCAAGCCAACGTCATCTTAATCATACTAAAAAAAAAAAGTTAAAAATAAAAAGGGGGGCTATTTCAGATTGATGTGTGCTTCTAACTGCACTGTGTACCTTCAGTTTCACTAATCCCTTGGGGAAAAGAGTTTATAAAGAGGCAGGAAGTAGGTCAGGTAGTGGATCTGAAAAACTACCTAAAATTAGGTTGAAAAAGCCAACAAAAACCTGACTCGTTCCCCTGGGATTACTTTCCCCAAAAAAGAAGGCAGCTTTTCTGATAAGTGTCTGGTCTTCATGAGTGAGAGACTTTATACAAAGCAAAAGGAATTGTAGGTAGGGCTGTTAAAAAGAAAGTCAGTCTACACTGCTGCCAGGGGAATAAACGTCGAATCAGTTATGCGATGCACGAGGGCCTTACCTGTAAGGTTCTATGGGAAAGATCCATCAGTTTCCTCTTGTACTGGGCTATTTTGGCCATAGTTGTGGTCTGATTTTTCTGCAGTTCACTAATATCTTCTGATATTATCTGAAAGAAAAATGTTGCAGTTTGAAACCAACCAAAAGTTTGGGGTTTTTTAAAAGATCAGATTTTCCTGCTTACAAGAAGAATGTGCTAGTGGCAGCATTCATTCTTCATATAAGCGTTTCAAAACAATGCTCAGTCCTACAGTGAAAGGGCTATATTTGAAAACACAGGGAAGACGACCCATGTGATATAGTCCAGCGTGTCAGAATGCCCCCTTGCTTAGTAAGTGAGCCAGTTGCAGCCAATCATTCTGTTTTGTATGTAATTCTTTAAATATTTATCCTTAGCTGGAACAACAGGAAAGCAGCTGAGGGGCTTTAGTTTGTCTGGGACCCATAACTCCTTTCCTGCTCCCACATCCTCTCCAAAAATTTAAAGTGTCCGTTTTAGTCAGGTGTTTACGGCATACCCAGCACCATGGTAGTGCTGCCTAATAGACGTGCCTCGACTGAGGATGCATCAGGTGCTCAGGGTAAGTCTATAGGCAAAATCACTGCCGTTCGCGTGATCTTCTGGGTTCGACTGAGCAGTCTCTGTAGACACACTCAATCGATCCGGAAATCGCCATAGCAACTCCAGCCTGGGAACTGGAGTATTGGTAAGCCGTGCAGAAGGCATTTCCAGTCAACTTACCCTAGTATGGAGTGAGGTCTTAGTAAGTCATCAAGAGATGCGCAAGGTATTTTACATACCTTGTGTATCTCCTCCCATTGACTGCCACCGAAAACTGTGGCAAGTGTAGACTGGGGCTCAGACTGAAATTTTCGAAAGAGACCTAAAAGGAATTAAGCACCACCGCTCACTGGAAGCCAGGAGAAGCAGCGTGCCTAATGCTGAGGCGCTTTTGAAAATGCTAGCTTGAACAGATAGGAGTGAATTTTAAACTTGGTCTTAGCCAAAAGCATGATGCTGGTTTTCTCTTTAAAGGGAGCAGAGTAGCGAGAAGATATCCATACAAAGCAGAGAACAGCTGTCTGCTTATTAAACAGAACCATGGGAACCATTTTATAAGCCTTCAGCTCCAACATATAGCATGGTGTGAAATCTGTTAATCAGAGCTGAGAGGCCTAACAACTTCCATAAGGGTAGCATTGCTCTATGACGCCAACAGTTTAGAACCCTTGTTAAGTGTTAATACTTCCCAGACTAGTTCCCAGCAGTCAGAAGTCAGGATTTGTAAGGCCACAGAAGTCACACTTTTGTATTGTTAAATCCAGTGTCTGCAGCTATGTTACCTTCTTGACACCCTTCAATTTGAACACTTACATCTAATCTGGTCTGATGCTGCTTAGTCATCTGGTCTTGGACCTTTAACCTTCTCAAGAGCTCTTTGAACCCTACCATTGGCACAGGAATAAGCCTACAGAAACAAAAGTGGGTCGTTATGAAACACAAGATTTACAGCTATGTTTAACAGCAAAATATTACTGAACTGCAGATGATCTTTGATCATTACAAGAATGAAAAGTCACCATAGTTACTGGTGGAAAAGTCAAAAGTCCTCACTACTCATAACCGAGTAGGAGATTGTTTATTCAAAGTTGCAAGACTAACAGGATATGGTTGACCTCAAGAAAGGTGCTGGTTTGAAGTTCACAGATACAATTAACCTAGAGTAAGAATTCACAATCTTTTGCCATCTTCAATCCAAAAAAATCAGACATGACTTCTGATCCAATCCAAGTCCTTTGCTGCCACCAATTCACAATATTTATATATTATTAACTTGGGGGGGTGCTGCCCAGATTATACATGTGTAGTGGATTCTACATAATATCTCTATGCATTGCTTCCTGGGAACTGATAAGCTCAGAGGGAGGGAAAGAAGGAGTTGCAGGAGGATTGAGTAAGCTTCTTTCCTTCTCCTGGGTCCTAGCGGAACTGGACCGAATTTAGCAAGGAACCTACTAAATTGACATTTTTGTAAGGGAGATTTTGATTCTGTGGCTACCCTCTCCTTACCTACCTCGTAGTTATAGATCACCCCATTACATGACTGTACCCCTAAAATATCTCAAAGTTACTTTACAAAGTGTTTGATTTGTAGTACTAAATTTACACAATATATCCATGTTTACAAAACTCAAAGAGCCAGACTTACTTTTCAGGCTCAGGATTATCCACTTTGGCCTGTTCCCAGATAATAGGATCAACACCTACAAGAGAAAACGGACGTTCTTTCACTAAGGACAATCTCAACAGTGCTTGAATAGTTTTCACATCACGTGGCTGGTAAGTGATCAGATTTAATAATGCATGTGAAAGAGCCACACCAAAATCAGCCATGATAAGCTGAATTAATAGCTTGAAGATTCAGTTTATTAAAAATTCTCCGGCTCAGGTGAAAATATGTGGGCCAAAGAACAGTTTTCCAGATGCCTCACTGGCAGAAAGAGGTGAAAATGGTGATTTAAAAAAAAGGATCAGGAAAAGTTTCCTTATTGCTGTCAGGCGACTACCACAGCCTGGTCCAAAAGGGTTACATAAAGCAGTACAAGCAACTATGGTGTGTGCTAAACAATGAGAATGTCACATCAAACACACAAGATTTTTTGGATACCTCTCTGTTCAGTCACTGTCGCTGATTTTGCCATCAGCTATTTTCAGTATATCATGACATTTATATAGCAATTTAATGATAAAATAACTGTGGAGTTTGCATAAGAAAGTGATGGAAATACTTCGTTTGTCCCATCACTGCTGTGGTGCTGATGAATGGGAATTGAAAGACAAAGATAAAACCACTTGATATTCTACATTGCTTGCCTAGTTTAAATTAGTCTTCAGATCACCGCGGGAGAGGAGGCAAATATTTTCAGCAATGGAGAAAGAGAACGTGATTGTGTCAAAGCCTCATAGCAAGGCTGGAAGTGGAATTCTGAAGTCTTGGTTCCCAGCTCTGCACTGTCACCACCGGACTACATTACTGAGGAAGGATAATGTGATCAAGGGTGTACACTGAATATATATTGCCTTGCATAAAGTGAAGCTAGAAAAACTAAGATAAGAGCATCAAGGCAATAGCCCCTCAGGATACAGAAGACATACAGGAAAAGTGCTGGTGATTTACACACTCAATTTTCAGCCCCAGGTTGAAAGAGCATTTTAAAGGAAGTTAAGTAGGGGTGGGTGGAAGAAAGCAATTTTCACTGTTTAGCAATCTTAGGCTATGTCTACACTTACTAAAGTTAGTTCGAATTAGCGAATTGCATTGAGTTCAATGGGCCAGTTAGTTCGAACTTACATGCCCACATTGGTTAATTCAAACTAACTAGTTCGAATTAACCCTTAGTTCGAATAGCATATTTGAATTTATTAGTTTATTTATTAGTTAGGAAGCCCTTAATTCGAACTAACTTGCGAGTGTAGACATAGCCTTAGTTATGGCATTCCCTACTAAGTAAATGCTACAATTTATATCTATGCTGCAAGATATTTCTATTTCTTCTCAAGTAGGTTGTCTTGCATTTTTTTATTAAACGATATCTTTTTTGATAAGACCAATGACCCAGATTATGCAGATCTGTGTTAATACATCATCTGAATTGACTGTATGGTTTTGTCTTCTCTGCCAATATGAATACTGCCAAGAGAAAAGTAAAGTCTTTTTCCTAGATGTAAGGCAACTGTTTCTCTCCTATATAATATTTGCTGGTTAATACTGTAGTAACCTTTGATTTTTCTGCACAAAGGTGTGCCAAACTCTTTAAAATCCAGATCAATTTGTCCATGATGTCAGATACAGTAGAATTAATGAGACATGACCTCTGCTACATTTACACAATGCTTTTCTTTACTATAGTTGCTCTTAAATGGATTCCATTACCAGAAATATTTAATTGAATGTTTATTTATAATAAATATCAATTGTTGAAATTCCTGTATCTAAAATCTTGTCAAAAACATCCTATTTATAGAATTTAGTGTGCAACATTTACTGTCACACTGGTTTTTGCTGCTGTGCACAGAGGGAGTCAAGGCTGGGAATGGTCACCCTATACTTGGAAAGTCCAGTTTTTCCAGGATGAGTTCAAAGCCACCATGTGACTTGCAGATGGCAATTTTGCTTTGCTCGTAATGTATTATATGTGCACTGTCAGTACAAAGGATGCTCTTGGAGGTCTGACATTTCACGTACTACAGAAATGTCATTGTGCACTCATTGATTTCTGAACAGATTTGAATCTTGTTTAACTGGTGAAAACCTAATGGAATGATTCTTTTTTTTTTGTATACCAGTGGTGCACAGTTGTTCCAATAAGGGCGCCATTGTGCTAGGCTCCTGCACAAGATGTCACTGTCTAGTATTTTGTATGCGTCAAAGCAGAGAAGAATTTTCAAAAGGATCAATTTGAAGGGCAGTGAAGTCTCTTTAGGGGGAGCCCTTTGAAACAGGGGGGATGGCAATGGAGAAAGCACAAAGGTGCTTGCTGGAAAAATTTGACAAGTGGACAGGAAAGACTGGCATCACTGAACAACTCAATAATGCATAAAAAACGGGGCCACACTGAGTTTTCGCTGGAAACTGATCAGAATGATTTAGACTAATTTAGATCCAAGGGGTAGCTGTGTTAGTCTACT
Source organism: Pelusios castaneus (assembly GCA_007922175.1). Taxonomy (NCBI): domain Eukaryota; kingdom Metazoa; phylum Chordata; order Testudines; family Pelomedusidae; genus Pelusios; species Pelusios castaneus. The sequence continues at coordinate 2,896,174 of ML685884.1, read as the reverse complement.
GTGGAAAAATTTCTTCCCATTCTGTAAGTTTCCCATCTCCAAAGTGTCGGACGAAATGGGATTTTTCTCCCTCAAAAGCTCATGCGATAAATAAATCTGTTAGTCTTTAAAAGTGGCACAGGACTCTGTTTGTTAGAGTAATTTGCCGATTATAAACCCTATAGGCCACATCCTCAGTGGCTGTAAATTAGCACATTAAGGGCACTATGCTAATTTTTATCAGCTGAGATTTATTACGATACTTAAAGTAATTTAAATACCTTCAGTTTGTAGACAAATAACTCAGAACAGCAAACAATTTGCTAAAACGTCACAAATTAATAAAGAAGCAATTCTAAAAAACAAAGAATGTATTAACTAAGATGACCAGTAGTTTAAATGGACACTGCTAACATAAAAAAATTGTCAGGTTTTTGTGCTATGTGTTTTTTTTAACCTAAGACAGTTACAGCTGAAGTTACCGTATCTGAAATAGACAAAAGTTGTTACTTTGTGCAGTGGCCAGCACTTTGTCGCCTCCCTAGCATGCTTCCGTTTTTGTGTATTAGAGAGCAATATGGTTGAGAAAAATCATTTTAAAATGGCACAATATAAGGCTGTTTTGAATTATTTTTTGAAACTGGATTAGATTTCAAAATGTTTTCCCTTAATTAAAAGTTTTTAATCCTAATTTTGCTACCAAAGAGTCTAATTTCCAGCTATGGAATGAGAGAGATTAAAACAGACTTCCGTCATGTTAATTTGACCTTAAACTCCAACAACAAAAACCCTATCCAGAACATGGGCAAGCTATTGCTTAACGCACCTTATCAAAGAGCCAAAAACAGACTTGATATTTTTTGAATCTGGGGAGTAGGCAAAAAAGTTATTACAGTTGTGCATTTATCTTTAAGTATGAGAAGATCCTACAAGCTATTCTCTTTAGGCCACAGAGTGGCAAACAGAAGCCCAGTATCTATGATATTGCAAGTGAACAAAAGAGGATCAAACAGGGCATTGCACTCATCCTAAGAGATGTAACTAACCCCTGTGCACATGTACTGGTGTGTATTAGCTGACTCACTCAGAGTACAGGATCTTGCTGTGTTTATTTTACCTACAAACATTACTATCCTGGCATATCACTTTTGCTGGACTCAGTGAAGCAGTTAATAAGATGAAGTGAACTCGTTTTAAGATGCTTACAGAGCTTGAATTACAATATTGTCTAACCCTGTACTAATTAATTAGGTATCTGCGTCACTTAGCACCATCAATTGAACAAAATAAAATGACACTGCTGGAAGGGTTAGAAATATTTAGAAAGGACATGTTAATATGTAATGTCAGTTTAGAACCTCCTTTGAAGAAAAGTATCATTGTTTCCAGTGACAATGTCCCAGACACCTGGAGGATGCAGATGGCTGTTTACCAACTAATTTAGCACTTCAGACTTACAGTACATACCAGCAGGAGGATTCTGTAGGAGCTGTTTGATTTGCGCTGGAGAAAGTTCGGTTCTGGCCATGGAAAGGGTAACGCCAAGCTGCTGCAGTGATGTTTTTATGTTAACTTGTTCAAAATGAGCATACAGGCTTGTTGCTGGAACTCTCCTTGAAGTCCCATTTGGTGACCGCTCAACAACATAAATGACAACTTCAGTCCTGAATAGAACAAATGCAACAGAAAAAAAAGTTATAGGAATACCAATACCCCTAAATCAACTAACAGTTTACAGAAATAAAGCCTGGAGCCAATGGAAAAACAGAAGAGAACAGCATCATTATTTTTAATCAATACGTTCCCGAATTAAAAGTAGGAGAAAACATTTACTGGTGACTAACAGAGTAAACAAAACAACAACAAAAAAACCCCAGCCAATCAAAAAAGAGAAAAGCCCAACCCCACATACCCACCCCCTTGGAAACTGAGAATCACATTCAGAATGACATATTAAATATTCAGAAGTCTTAAATACTGATTTAATAAAAAAATAATTACAAAATTATATGGTTTCTAAATCACACTGACAACATATACCAGTGTGTAGATATTTTTAAAGCTATTAGCTGTTCACATTTTGGTAACAGCAAAGAAACGTGATGATATCATACACGTCTTCCTAAATTATTTCAGCCCAGCCCAGGGGCAGCCCTAGATGTTTTCAGAGTAAGAGGCCTGCTCCTCCACAGTGCCCAATCAAAAGAAGAGAACAGCCAATCAATTGGGGGCTGAGGGGGAAATCACAAGAGTGAGTGAAAAATGTGCCCAATCAGAGCAGAAAAGAAAAGCCAACCAGCACCGTGCTGTGGTGGTGCCACCTGGAAGGTGGCGAAAGGGTGAATACCCTGCTCACCTATGCCTAGACCCTGCCCCTGCTCCAGCCAGTATTCTGTCCTTGGAGAAAAGAACTGGATAGTGGCGTATCAAGGGTTTTGTCTCTTCATACAGCAAGTCAGTCTATATCTCAGGGTAAATTGGAGTCTTTGCTCTAAGTTAGTAAATGTGTGGATGGTAACAGCCAGAGGTGCCTACTGTCATGCAGATATTAGAAATATTGAAAGGCAGAAAGGTGTAAAGAATAGCATTCTGCCACCACACATTCAGTAGTCAGCGACAATACAAAAACTTAATTCCAAAGCAAATGTTTCCAGGCTAAAATGACCCTGCCAGCATTGGTCCAAAAGTTACCTACTTCAAGTATCTTACTGGTGGGGAATGCCCTCCAATTGCTAAAACATTTAATGCATTGATTTCAGTCGCAATAACCACTCTGAGCATCCCCGATTTTTCCAGGGCCACTGCTGACAGAGAAAGCAGAAGATAAATCTATTCCTAGAACTTTACTGGCCTCATTAGTGATGCAAATGCCAAGTAAACCAAGGAAACATCATTTGGTTTATTGATCTATCAGAAACAGTAGAAAGAAATTAAAGGAAGTGAGAGAACAGGTCAAAGCCTATAGGCAAAGAAACAGGTACTGTAGAGGAATACAGATGGTACTATATTGAGAATACAAATATGAGTAGTTTGAACTTATATTTGAGTATCCTTATAATACTCAAAGGAATTTCATCAGAAGCTTTGTACTGAAGCAGATTGATTTTAAGAGAGCCAACATCTTATCCATGCAGAGAAAACCAGAGAAAGAAAACTGCACAGCAAGATATTAACGTACTGGTCATCTGGCATCGTTTTAACACCTTCTACATTGACAGTAAGAGTCTGGTTTCCTCCCAAAATTTTGTGCAGTGATTCCACTAGCTGCTGCTGCTGGTTTCGAATGTCTGCTTCTTTTCTATTGAAGACCAAGACCACCAGGCCATCTTCATCCTTGTTGTTGGGCATGCAGCTGTAGCCCACAGCCTGCGGAAAAAGCCGAATTGGATGTTATTAAAGGTTCAACTGAAAATGGGCCACCCCAACAGGTAGGTGTAGGAGAGGCTAACAGTCACAGAACTTACAAAGTATCAGGCCACACTATTTAAGGCATGTTTCCAACTAATTCTAAATACAACCCTACCATATGAGTAGTTTCCGAAAGCATCAAATGCTCTCCGACTTTCTAAAAGTGCACTTATGGCTCTATCGGTAAAGTAGCTTTTGAAACAGTTTAAGTTTTTAAAAAGTAGTTTTTCAGAAATATCCATTCTCTGCCTTTGAAAAATTTTGGGCTGTTGAGAAGATTCTAGTTCAGACAACAGAAATGTTATTTATGTTTTAGGACTGAGAACTGAATTAAATATGACAATTTTGTGTATTTTCTAAAATGCAAATGTAAACCTAGAAAAGGGGATTCTGATTTGTTAGTTTTCCAAAAGCTTGCTATTAAAAACCCTTATAATATAGAAATAAGGAAGAAGACAGAATCAGAAATGTAGAGCTGGAAGGGACCTCAAGAGGTCATCTAGTCCACCTCCTGTGCTGATGCAGGACCAAGTATACCTAGACAATTCCTGACAACCATTTGTCTAACTTGTTCTTAAAAACCTCCAGTGATGGGGATAAAACAGCCTCCCTTGGAAGCCTACTCCAGTGCTTAATTATCCTTAGAGTTAGAAAGCTTTTCTTAATATCTAACATATCTGCCTTGCTGCAGATTAAACCCTTATTTCTTTTCCCACATTCCGTGGACATGGAGAGCCATTGATCATCATCATCTTTGTACCAGTCCTTAACATTAAAAAGTTATCAGGTCCCCCTCAGCCTTTTTTTCACAAGAAGGAACGTGCCCAAGCTTTTTAAAAATCCTTTCCACATAGGTAAAGCCAAAATCTTTCCTCAATTTTGTTGCTCTCCTCTGGACTCTCTCCAGTTTGTCCACAACTTTCTTAAATGTGGTGCCCAGAACTGGACCCAGTACTCCAGCTGAGCCCTCACCAGTGGAGGGCTCTTACATACAACACTCCTCTTAATATACCACAGAATGATAGCAGCCTTTTTCATAACTACATCACTTCAGCCGCTGGGGACTTCTGGAACCTCCACTCCGTACAGTATTGACTTGGAGTAGGAAGATAGTGGGGAATACAATTCAAGGTGTACATACTGAGCGCTTCTATAAGCGTAAAAGGCTTACATGAAATAGAACAATCTTGAAGATATAATATTTGAGAACTTCAAGACACACAAGACAGTTACTTTTCCTTTTCAGTGCATAATGACAGGGTTTTTGAATGCCTGTGTTTAAAAAACAAAACAAAAAACAAAAACAAACCCTACCTTTCTATTTTAATTAAAAGTCCCTCTATATTCTCTGTGTGATAATCTTGCAGTAAGATTAAGTATTATGCTCTGAATGATGTTACTTAATATCTCAACACAAAGACACATTCTGTTGTTGATACAACAACAGTAATTCTCAAAGACTGCAGCACAGTTTGAAGAGTCATGAACTAGTGAGTATTATCTAGCCTGATTTAAAGCAACTTTTTCCACGCACTGAGGTGTTATAATGTTTTAAGGTTCAAATGCACTTGGCAAGTCATTGAAATCTTGATTCCTTGATACAATACAGCAAAGACAGGGACGTTTTTGGAAGCGATACAAAAGGGTCTTGGACATATGATGCTTCATTGCATTTACAACTCATGTCATTTTTCCTTACAGTGCTTGTTGACTATCGGTCTTGTGCCAAATGTATTGTGACTATTATGTCAGTGTACGCTCTACATTCTTTGAGGAGAAAGTCATTAATGAGATTCAGAAAAAAGTTCCCTCAAAGCCATTTCACTTTGGGTACAAAAAGTCCATCAGTCTGAATCAGCCAATGGCAATACTCTAGCCCCTAAAACAAAGAAGATTAAATACATGGCACAAAAATGCACTTCCCAGAATTAATGGAAAGCTAAACTTATGAGATTTGAGGAAAATGAAGTGTATGTGTCCTTTGCAGAAAGCTTAAATAGCTCTGTTAAAACCAGTTTTCGTATAAGTGGGTGTAAGACTTTCAGGGTTGGTATCTACATGAAAGTGATCACTCGCATGAGTCAAGTTGTCCACAAGAAGCTCCTATTACTCGACTACACTATACAAGACAGCCACATACCTGCCATTTTGTTGACACCCCCTTACACATTTACTATACATCAGTTCACTTTTGGAGCTTTCATAATATTCTGCAACTTGTACGTCAAAACTAGCCTTAACTTTGAGAGTAAAAACCATGGCTCTTAGGGAAGTGTCTCAGAATCATGTACAGAGAGCGAGGCTTATTACGATCTGTGATATGGATCCATTGGCTGGTCAGTCGCTGAGCTAAAGTAAGCATCATCAGATTTGTGGACCCCTGTACTCTTTGCTGACACAGCAGTACCAGAATCTGGGACAACTCCTCATCTTCAACACCACCACTAAATTTGCTATTCTGGATCTCAAAAAATATTATCCCTATCTTTTAAAGTTTAAAAATGATTTGAAATACAATTTTGAGTGTTACTATTTAAGTGATTAAGCATGAAAAGACATGCATTTCTAATGGATTAATGCTTTTTTTGGATGGTTACTGACCCTAATTCTCCTAACAATATCCTAGAATACTCCAGCAGTGCCTAGAATTTCAACAAGCACAGCCTCAGAGGTTTATCCCATGCATATTAGAATGGGAAACACTACCTCGAAGAACATAATATTATGTTACATACTTGAAATTAACAATAAGCTCCCATGATGCAGTTACGCTTAAAACAGAAGACTAGTTATTTCGAAATCATTTGCCTTCAGATAAACACCAGAAATATCATACCTTAAATCTGCAAAATGGGTTTTCCTGCGTAAACTCCACTGGAGCAATGTTGCTGTTAAAATATCCTTTGCCTGTTCCCCAGAAGGCTTGCAGCTGGTTCCACTTTGCCAAAATAGCATCTCGCTCATCTCCCAGGAGCGAGGGAGCAGAAAGAGCACTGGCTGTATTTATCAACTGGTTGGATTGGGCAGGCGGCTGAGTGGGCTGGTTGAACAAACCACCTAATGCTAATTTAGATACAGAGAAAACAGTTCATGAGGAATGAAGGAAGATTAACTGATTAATTCATACCATACTAGAGCCTCTTGTGCATTTGGGGAAACACCAAGAATTCTGTGGGCTAAATAAAGCACCAAGTTTGATTTTTTTGAATGACATTAAACTCCTACCCCTTAAAAATGAGGTTGGAACGGTCTCACATTCAGTTACACAGACACCATTTTAAAAAGTGTCTATATTTACCTACTTGAGAGCTGTGATTAAATAATCATTCTTGGATTCTTTAACATCTGAAAGGCATGTCTGTTACTGTGAATACAGTAATCAATTCCTGCCTTTCTCATGATGTCGTCACTGCCACCGTCAACTCTGTAAAGATTCTTGGTGCCAATGCCAAACCAAAAGAAGGGACTTATGCTATACATGGAGATCCCAAGGTAAAGCCAGGTATTTCTGAGGGCTCCTATTATGGGGCTGCAGAGGTATGCATGCTATAATTAAGATACTAAGAAGTCTCCTGGAATGATGGGGATCACTACTTTGCTGGCTTCTTTTTTGATACGTTTATGTTCCACAATCTGTTGGATTATCCTGGAGTTCTTGGAGAACAAAAACTAAAGAGAACTAACTTTTATAAAGCTTTTAAGCTAAGAACAAAAGGAAGCACTGTCTGATTTTGAAACAGACAGTTGATGGTGCTCTAAACTAACCCCCCCCCCCCCCGCGCTTTTCAGGAAAGGAAGATGGGATATGATTACTGTAGGAGGCAGGGGAAGAAGAAAATTCACAATTTGTGAGGTACTCATAAGTCACTATAAAAAGGGAGCTATGTTCAGAGGTAATGTTGCCACAAGCATTCATCAACTGTAAGCAAGCTTCTGCTATGGGCCGATCCTTTAGTTTAGGGAATGGCATAGTAATGTCTCTAAAAAGAGGCTGGTCTGCTTCCAAATGAGGCATGAACGGCCAAACTCCATTGGAATTTCATTTACATGTCCTGTAGGTAAAGAAAAAGGAGCTGAAATTTCTATTTGGTCTATAGAGACCCTGGGATAAGAAATGCTCACACATATAGCTTTCCTTGCTAAGATATGGAACCTGATCTAGACTATTCCCTCTTGGAAAGGAAGGGAGATTGTAGCAGGGTGGTTTCCCCTCTCTGCTGGAGAAGGGGTTAAAAAACCTAGGAGAGGAACATCCAGTAAGAGTTGGCAGCTGTGGAGCCAATCAGGGCTGTGGAGCCAGTATATACAGGGGCTACAGCCCCAGCTCAGGGCAGTCTTCCTCTAACCTGCAAGGAGAAAGAAAGCTGTTGGCTGTGCCACAGGGGCCAGAACCAAGGACAGCTCCCTGTACACTGCCAAAGGTTGGCTGAAGTGTGGACCCTGAAGCAAAGGGAAAAAGGTACCTGGGGGTTGGGGAGAATGTGGCCTAGAGAATCTGTTGTGCTGTGTTGGGGGTTGAGGCTGCACTGAGGATTTGGCACTTAGGGTCCTTGAGCTGGGGCCCAGAGTAGTGGGCAGGGCAGGGTCCCTCCCTGCCTCCCCCAGACAGCCAGTGAGAGAAATAGTGGTGGCCACTGGCACAAAGTGGGCTGGCCTGGATTGACCCTTGCCCTGGAAGAGAGGAACTGACAGAGGACTCAGCAGGAGGGCTGAGGTCCTGGAAACAGACTAAGAAAGATCATGGAAAAGATGGCATACGGGCCACTGGATGGGGTGGCTGCTTGAGCAATTCCCCAGTACCCTGACCAGGAGGCGCCTGTTCAGCGGTTCAGTGCTGAGAATGTCTACAGAGATATAAAACTTTAGCATGGCAGAAAAATGTAAGGGTGGCTAACTTGCCCATAGAAAAGCACAGGTCATCCTGAGGCGTGTTGTAAAGGCACCTGGGTGCTATCCTGCAAAAGGAAAACACTCTCCAGGATGTTCTAGAAAACCCTTGCTCCTCCCTCTGTCCCATGAGATCCCTTGTAGGCAGACAATGAACAGCACCAACAACGTAAGTGGCAGGTAACTCAAAAGGTAAGTGCTCCATCTTTGTTTTTGTTTCAAGGGGATGGAAACTTTACCGGTGCATCTTGAAACTACTGGGAATGTCCCAAAGTTTCTCCTTATCATAGAACAAGGTGTAGCAATTTGGGCAAGAGGCACTTAATGTATGAGCCTGCTGAATGGTGACTTTTTATGCATTCACGTTAAAATGTCACGGCCATTTGGTCTTTTCTTCCCCAATAGAATGATCTCCCCACTAGTGAGACTTGGGGCCTGAAGTGATTTTAGCACTGTGAGGTTTCCTTGCCTCATCCCCCTCTTCAAGCTCTGCTGCACTGTGTAAAAGGCTTGGACTATGAGGTATGCAGCACTCTTGACTGCAATGAACTCCTTGTGATCCACTGCCTCCGTTTCGCTAAGTGAAATAGACTCCTCATGAAGAGACCTTTTAACTTGACGAGAGCAGTACGTCTCTAGAAAAGCTTAAAAAAGAGGGGCACCCCTAATCTGAAGAGTGCAGTCACTTTTCCCATTGAAGCTGTGTGAGTAATACCTGGCTTCCTTTAGCCAAGTCAACCTTTTACAAGGTTGTGTAGCATTCTGGTCCATGTCAAGCAAACTAGGCCAAGCCTAGCATGTTGGAGGGCTACTTACTAGCTACACATTGTCTTGGGAATTCTCAGACTCCCATCCTGATGGTCATGGGGTGCCCAGCTGCACCTCTAAAAGTCATTTTTCTTGACTAAAGCTGAACATTTGGTAATGTGATGGGCTGAGTGAAGCAGAGCAAGGGGACAACAGATTAAACAAGGACTTTCTACCTCTGGCACTAAAATCTTTGTTGTGCTCTACTATTCCCAGGCAGAAATCTAAATCATTAACTGATGGTTCATGGGGACAAAAAAAAAAAAAAAAAAAAAAAAAAAAAATCTTTATACAATACATCAGATTGCTAGAAAAGTCTATTATTTGCCCATTACTCACAAGAAAATTTATGCTAATATTCTGATTACTCAGGAGTGATGAGCAAGAGATGTTTTGCTTACTAACATTAGCTTCTAAAAGAAAGAAGTCTTTGTACTTACTGGGCTGCTGCTGTTGGGTACTGAATCCTCCAAAGCCTAACCCAGTTCCTAACCCAGTACCTAGGCCAGTACCAGTTCCTGCTGCTGGTCCAAAGCCAGTACCAAATCCAAAACCTTTGTTTTGGGTAGCACCAAACAGTCCTTGGAGGAGGGGAGAAAATCAGAGATAAACAGAAGATTTACATATGAACTGCAAAAATAGATAAAACTTTAAGATTGAGGTGAAGTTTAATTCTAAATAAAATATGCCCTCAGAATGATGATATCTCACCAGTGGTTCCTGTGTTGGTAGGAGCAGAAAAGTTAAATGCTGATCCAGAAGCTGTGGTCGTTGTCCCAAATCCTCCAAATGCACCTAGTAAATAAATTGTACAGATGAAGGAGACGGCTCTGCCACAAGATTCAATCTCTGGTAAGTCACAATGAACTACACACTCCAACACAATGAGTTTGATGAAGGGAGATGCTGACAGATGAATATGTTGTGGCACAAGCAAGTTTTTCTGATCATAGTTATCTACTTTACTGTCAGTAAACAGGGAGAAAGTGGTAACAAGAAAGCAATACATATTTATTTGGTGACAAGTGACCTAGGGGTATGAAAAACATAGGCTTTAGTTAACCAAAGTAAATTCCTCACCTACCAAGAAAGTTGCTCAGTCCCGCATGTGCCTTCCCTATTTACAGAACAGTATAGCTAGTACTAATGTGTCATGTTAATTCTTTAGGATAACTGGACTTTTGTGGGATGGGGTGGTAAGTTTTTTTTTTTTTTAATATAAAAGGGGCAATTAATTAAAAAACGTTTGTAGCTTTTATCATTTAGGTAAAACTAAGCATCTTGCATACAATGGTTGCATATCAGCAGAAATACAAAGTCTGTAAAGATGGTCTGAAACTCAGCTACCCTCAGTCCTCCTTGGGGGGGAAGGAGGAGCAAATTCCAGAGTCTAGGGCCACGTCCCAAGAATAGTTTCAAACCCAACGTTTGAAGCTAGAACTCAAGAGGCCCAGCTAATTGCAACTATGGCAGCTATAAAAGGTAAGGCAGCTGCCTTCTATCTATCTATCGAAGATTCAAACTGTGTAGTGCTTTACAGATTGAAGCCTGCAACTTGAATTTCACCAGGAATCAAGAAGGAACAAGTACATGTATCCATCCCCAGCCATGGCCACCGCTGAATTTTCAAACAGCGGCCACTTTTTTCAGTGGAGGGGGCTGCTGTATGGCTGAGGGGTTGGGGAGGAGGGGCCGGCCTGGGTGTTGGCGAGGGATGCTGACCCTGGCCCAAAGCCAGGTCACATGCACAAATGATTTTTTTAAAACTGGGTCCTGAGAAAGTTTGAAAACCACTGCCTTAGAAGGCAAGCAGTGGGGTTCTGCATCAGCTGCAACTAGTGACATAACTTTCAGGGACAATGCCATGCAGTGTGCATTGCAATAATCCAATCTAAATTTCCTCAGGCATATATCCTTAACCTAGACCTGAGTGAAAGTAACCCATCACGTTATTAGAGGACAAAAGCTGAAAAATATACTTTGACAAGACGTGGGTATCCTGGTGCATTAAGAGGTCCAAAAGCAATTTAACTGCACTATTGGACAAAAGACAGAAATTCTCCCAGAACAGAGCCTAAAGGATCGACCCCATTATTGCTTTTAGAGCCTTCCCTAACTCAGCAACTCAGACCATTAGTCCACTCTCATCTTACTCCTGAACTTGGCCAGGCAGCAGGGAAGCAAAGACAATACATCTCACGGGTCACTTGAAAAGAATGGCATCACAACCTAAACTTACTAGTCTCCCCAGGAGCTTCCTATACACACATGGAGGAGTGACAGCACTTTCTGTCCCTAACTAAAAGAGAGCCCATTAGGTAGACCAGCTATTGTAAAGGCGTTTATAAGATATATGTACTAAAATATATTTTTAAAAAGTTAGTGTAAGGAAACAGCTTGAAATATCATTGTGTGTGTCAGGAAAGCAGTTATGAGGGCCAAAGTTATACAATCTTGAATCTAGTTAAAATTGCAAAATTGGTAATCAGTAAAACTTTATATAGAAATATGAAATTGTATGGTGTACATGATTCAACAAATAGATATAGTCATTGGTAATGGACATGTCAATATATCAAAATACAGGTTACATTTGTATCTAAACAATCATATTTTAGTTATAAGCCTACTAGATTTATCATTCCTGTTCACCCAGAATGAAACTTAAACCAGACTTAATTTTCAGCCAGATTTTATCTTCACTCATTCAGAACATCAGCTTTATGCAACTGGATGAGAAAAGGGTTTCCAGTGATAAATCCAGAGCTTCAAACATGCTGTGTAATGACAAACCGTGTAAGAATCAACATCAGATCATGGGCTTATTATTTTGTATTCTGGCCAACTTGATGCCTTTGCTCAAAAATTTTCTAACTGTAGTATTGAACGGTTAATAAAATACAAACATATCTTAGGTTTGGTTTTAATTTAGCCCAGATTCATTAGAATTCATACCAGAGTAAAATCATTCAGTTAAATAAGATTTATATTGTTCATCATGTTCATGTAAGTGACATGGGTGCTGTAGCACAAAAAATGATGAGGCTTTGTGGAACGGATATACATTCCTATACGAGCAGCTGCAAGAACAAGATTGTGGGGGTCACTCTACATAAATGGAAATTATGAAATAGTGTACCACCATATAGAACACATATTTTCCAGTAAGATGTTAAGACTAAATTTAAAATAAGTGAGATTACTCAATTGACTAATTTACACTGGATTGCTGATTCCCTTCATAGCAAATAATCAGTATACACATTAGGTCTGGAAGAACAAGAAAGCTAGTGTATTTTTTAAAGACAACCTTGCATCTTTGCACTGTTTCAGCAGATTAACAACAGTACTTGAACAGAGAAAAAAAGCAAGGGCTATTGATTTTTGTGCTGATCGTATAAAATTTGTTTCTCCGCAGAAACTAGTTAAGTGTGGTGCATTCACGATAACCAACTGAAGTCAAATGAAGAGACATAGGAAAGGTGAAAAACATGATGACAGTAGTCCAAGAATCTAGACTAAGGAAATGTGGCTTTATAGAGTTGCTCTTACCCAGTATTAATATCTGAACAAAAATTTGAGATTGGTTTACCAGTCGCTCTGGCCAATTGCTAAATAATCAAGACTTGGATGTAGACTGGTCATGATTGGTAGGACACCATGGTTTATTTTGTATTTAGAAAAAATGTGCATTTAACAGGCAAAGTAGTTTTATTTCAACTGCAAGTTCACCAGATTTACATACAAAACCTAGAAGATAGTGGAAGTGTTTTGTAGCAAAACCTCTAAATATGGCTTTAAAATTATTTAAAAGTTTTGTTCCTTAATTTGGGTTATACAGAAAGTACTGTAGTTTTTAATACTTAGCTGCTAGAGTTCTAAAAAGAATTCTTGGACCCCTGCTATCAACATTCATTACAAACAAGTGTGTATGTGTGTTATCTACCTGCACTTGCCAGAGTGTTACCAAAATTGAATGGTGGCGCTGAGGTAGTGGAAATACCAAAATTCCCAATATTAAAATTCACTGCAGGATTGGCAGTTAATCCGAAACCCCCAAAATTAAACCCACTGGCAGTGGAGTTTGCAGTTTCAAGCCCACCAAATCCTAACAAGTGGGAAGCAGAAAGAGATCAGGTAACATTAGTCTGAAGCAAAAATCTCTGTTCTTTTCCATACCAGAGAAAGAAAAACAGAAATAGTTAGACAGAAATAAAAAGCACAGAGAAGTGAAGTTATTCCATTTCAAATGAGATTCATTTGCTCAACACAAGCAGAGTTGTCCAGAACTCTCTATTTAACGAATGCTATTAACAGATACAAATGTAAAGTAGGAATAATAGAGTAAATACAAGACCTTTCCCCTCTCCACACTTATGCCTGATCTACACAGGGAAGCTAGTCATGAAACCATGTCAGGGTGTGTGTTTTGTTTTTTTTTAAAATTATTTTTTTTAAACTGCTACAGTTAGATTAATACAAGCCCTAGCATGAATGTAGTTTACAGTATATCAGTATAATGGTAAAATACTGGTCTAGTTATTCCCTCTCCCATAAGGAAAAAGATATGCATGTAAAAAGCACATGTACAACAAAATAAAGAGTTCCCCACTCTAGGGGAGTAGTAGCATTTTAATTCTATTAGTACAACCTGCAGAGCTAAAGCTGTACAGCTTTCCAAGGATATGTCTTCATTGCAGAGTTTACTTGGATGATCAGTACTCAGACATGAGCAGCACACCACAAAGCCATACTCAGATGTGTTTATAATGTTTCCACACTGGTGCTGTACTCACTTGCATTGAGGCACTAGGAGTTTGGAGATTATATCCCTTTGTTCTTAACAATGCAATAAGGTTAATCATGTGATTCTTCCTAGTGATCTGTGGGAGAACTTGTCCATGTCTTTGGGCACACAGGAAGAATTTTGGGACAGCATTGGAGAATTATTGGTACCTGAGTGCTTTAAGCATGTGTCCATACTGCAAAATGGGTTGGTTACTGGCCTAAGCGTAAACTGCACTCAGGCTTTAGCCTGTACCCTAGACCAGCTAGCTAGCCTGGGTGGAAACACCGCCATATTCCAGTGGGATGTATTTGTGCATGAATGGGAGCCAGGTTAGAGGTACCACTCAAGTAAGAGCCCAAGTTATCTCTGAAGTGAAAATAATGCTTTGTCTGCTGTGGTGTTTAAAGGTCTAAGTGCTCTGAGAGGCTGGAAATGACTTTAATGCATGAGGATGCAACCTCTTAAAACTCTGGTGCCTACTTCACAAATACTGCTATGCCTGGACAAGGCATAAAGGCTTACAAAATTAAAGAAAACATCCATTTCTCTGATTTCAAGTACTCTTTGTTCTTCCCCCCCAACTCAGAAAATGTCCTATAAATTATCTAGTTATTTCTCTTTTAAAAAAAACCAAAAAAAACCCCCACACCCTACTGTGCTTGAACTGGAACGTTTTTGTGAAGCTGAGAGTTCCCTAACAATGATGTTCACAACTGACTAATCAGTGCTGGCTCGTACATCTTATGTACAGCCATCCCTCAGGTAATCAAACAAGGAGTTCTGTGGCACTTTTAAAGACTAACAAATTATTTATCACATGAGCTTTCGTGGGAGAAAATCCCACTTTGTCAGATGCTTTGAAGATGGGGAACTTGATTTGAAACTTTTCATAATCATGTCCAAGCAGGTACGTTTTTGATTCGAGATGAGCCCTGGGAAATGTTTCTCTAGCTCTGGTCTGTCAGTCGTGGCCAGGGCTGGCCCAAGTGGTTTTGGCACCCTAGGCAAACTATGACTTTGGCATCCCTCTGCCCCAATTCAATATAGAGAAAAACAAAAACATTAATATATTATTTTAACTAGAGAAACAAGTTAATTTCAGTCTAATTTGGCACCCCTTAAAGCCTGGTGCTCTAGGCGACCACCTAGTTCACATATGTGGTCGGGCCAGCCCTGGTCATGCAGAGGAAGCAGACCCCAAAGTAGCTCCACAGTGAAAAAAGAATATGCCATAACGCGGCACTAGGTACAGAAGAAGCTCACATAATCCGGGCGGGAAGAGGATCACAGTGGTCCCCTCTGACCTTAGAGCCTATGGGAATGCTACAAAAATCGCCCCTGGCTCCCAGTCTGAGTTCAGGTGTATAAAGCTGGGGGCGGGGGCCGCGAGGGACCCATTCCCTGCACAGGAACAGAGCCGGGGGCTGGAGAGGCTGGGGGGGGGGTGCGCTCGTTCCGCTCCCTGCTTCGCTCCGCCCCGCCGCCGCCCCGCGAGCTCCCAGCAGCTGTTAATCGGCCCATAGCATAGCAAGGGGGCGGAGGCTGAAGCGGAGCTGCCCCCGGGTGTCGGCGCCACGACAGGCGAGCAGCGCGCGCCCTGCCCTGCCCTGCCCTGCCCTGCCCCGCCGCTTCAAGCGCGACAGCCGGGCCCGCCCCTTCCCCCTCAGACGCTTCCCGGCGCCTAGCAGGCGCCGCCCCTCCCGCTGAGCCGACACAGCCACTAGCCGCCGGTCTCCGCGCCCGGCCGTCCCGCACTCACCGGCCGGGTTAGTGGCAGCGGGGCCGGCGGCTGCCCCGAAGTTGAAGGCCATGAGGCGGCGAGATGGGCGGAGTGCAGCCGCCGCCGGGTCCGCCTGGAAACGCCCGCCCCAGGCGAACGCTTCCGGGTGACGGCGGCCCCACTCCTGGAAGTATTAATTTCCCTAGCAACCAGCGCCTGCCCTGAACTCAGCCGGGCGGAGAGGGGCGAGGCGCGCGGAGTGGTGACGTCTAAAGCGCTGTGTTTCGTCACCAGAAAGCGCGGCCCAGCTCAGTGTCGCCTCCGAGACACTCGGCGGCGGGTATCACGTGACAGTGCGGCCCTCGAGGTGACGTGTGGGCGCCGGAGGCAGAGCTAGGATTGAAGGGGAGGGCGGGGAGAACATGAGCTGTGGAACGTACCAATCGGAGTGATGGGGATGGGGGTGCAGAAGTCACTGACTCAGTTTTGTACCATGTGGTGGCCCAGGGCAGGTCATAAGTGCCCTGTTGGGAGGTTAGAGCTGGGGGCTGGAGCCAGGACTCCTGGGTTCCTTTCCTGGCTGTATTGGAAGCGTAGGCAGTGAGGCTTCCAAAGCTTACCACTGTTATGCCCTCTTGTGGCTAGCGAGGGAGCCCAGATCCCCAGAGGGGTGTAGACATCTAGTTCCCACTGATGTCATCCCAATTCTCTGCTGGCTGTAGGACGCTGGCGGGTGACAATTCCGCAACGCTGTCCTTTCATTGCATGGTGTACAGAGAAGCCACCCCACTACTGACAGTCCCCTGCTTTATTTTTTTTTAAATCTGGTACCGGGCAGGTTTTCAATTTGCTTCCTGTTTAATGGCTGCACTCCAAAGAATGATGAAGTTGCAGATTTCAAATTACAGGGGAACTGGTGTAATGCCAAAAACCATGTTTGGGCGCTACACCGGCAGGGTCACTGCCTTCCACTGACACTCCTCCACATGTTCAGCAATTTAAAAAATCCTGAAATGGTCACTGCTGCTTTATTCTTCCCTAATCTTTTGTAGGTTGACACCTGTCCCATGAGCTCAGCTAAAAAAGAATGGACTAAATTTCCCTTTCACATCAGAGCAACCTTGTTGCAGTCACTTGGGTCACCCCATAACTAGAACCAATTGGCTTGACTCTTCTTTTGCTGTCACCATATTTATGCTGGTGTTCCTCCATTGACTCTGGAGATGGGAATCAGGTCCCTGGGCTATACTGGAAACTTTTTTGTACTTTTTCTACTGAAATTTGCACACCTACCAGGTCATTATTTGGGGCCCGATCCTCCTTTCCTTGAGCATCCACAGCTCCTCCTTACGTTAATATGAGATTTGGGTCCACAAGAAATAGGGAGCGAGGTCTTGGGTAGGTGTCCACTTCTTGGTTTTTTAACTCTCAACATTATCTTGCAGATTAATTAATTCTCCCTACAAAATGATTATTAATTTTCACTCACTTTCTCTGGGTAGAAAATGGTACCAGCTTCTCTGGAGTCCTATATTCCAAAGACACTTGCTATGTTTTTCAAAGATACGAAGCAATAGCAATTTCTTGTCTTCTAACTCCAGATCCCCACACACTGCTCCACACCCTGAGTAGGCCCCTCTGGAGTATATGCTCCACACATATAGAGCTGGTGGGGCAAGAAGTTGGGATCGTTCCCATCTAAGCAGCATCCCAAGTATAGCCATCACTGAGTAAAGAGCAGAGGAAAGTCAACATTTTCATGAATGTCCACAATTTTGGGGTATCCTGCTTGAGCCACTTACAGCTTACTTTTCAGAGGTGCCAAGAAGCCACTACCCCATTGAGGCCAACTGGAATTTTGGGTGCTCAGCATCTCTGAAATGATGCTTCAGGCATCTCAAGTTGGGAACCAAATACTGAGGCACCCCGATTAGTGGACACTTTTTAAATAGAAGGACCTCATGTCTGGTGGTACCCCCCAATTACAGACCTCCATCTCACAGTATTACTCTTTGTGAATTTGCCACTCTATGAAACAAGATCGTGAGAAACTATCAACAAAGGCATAGATATTCTAAATCAAAATAGTTTCCAAGGAAGTGCTACATAATCCTTATTTTACAATCCCAACCCTCTGGGTGTAACAAATGTTTCACTCCCATGCTTTGCTGGCATACAAACAACTTTATTTATTTATTTCTATCAGTGCCATCCCAACTCTTTTCCCATTAGAATTAGGGACGGTTTTGCTATTGACTTCCAATGAGAGCAGAGTTAAATACGTTGAGCACTTCTGCAACAATCATAGCCAGTGCCTATAGTTAGATTCCTAAATCCGTATTCCGGCACCTAAATCGATGTCCAGACTTTTAAAAGTGCTGCTGTCCTCTACTCCCTTTGACTTCAGTGGGAACTACTGGGTGCTCATCACTTTTGAAACAAGGCCACTTATTTAGGTGCCTGAATAGGGATTTCAGAGTCTAAAGCTAGGTTTGAACATTTTGACTGTGAATTATTTTCTTTCAAATGGCACCAGATACACACAGGAATGAACAGAGAAATTGAATAGTGAAAGAAAATACCAAGTGCACCACAGTTTTAATAGAAACATTAACTTTCATTAATGCAACATTTGATTGCCATTAATAGTGGAAACACAAAATGCTAAGAGTCACAGACAGTGTAAAAACACAGGGATTATCACTATTAGTAGCTCCCCGTCAACAGTAAGCCCCAGGAAAATGTCAGAATACAAAATCCAACAAACAACAAAGTTGACAGTTCTCTCCTGTGAGTTTTCAATAATTAAAAAAGTATTTAATGCTGCATGGAATCATCTTCTACTGTGTGAAACACACATTGCTTTACAGACCAACTGAACATTAGGGTTATATATGTACAATCTTCCCTGGATGCAGGCACAAGTAATTCTTATTAATAATAAGTATATAAGGAACTATCACTCCTGCAAGGTGCTGAGTGTTTGACTCACAGTGAAATAAGTTGCCCTTTGAAGGATCAAACCCATGGCACTTTACAAATACTGATTCATTCATCCCCACGACACCTCTGCAGAGCAAGTATATGGGTAAATGTATTAATCCTACTGATGGTGAGACAGAAAAACAAAACAAAAAACCCTACACCCCAATATGTGACAGCAGCATATCAGGAACTACAGCTATGATCTCTGGACAGCCAACCTTGGGCTCTCGTCATTGGACTGTGCTGCTGTTCAGTGTTAATTAGGTGCTATTGTGAGTTGCAGGTGTGCACCCAGAGAAGAGTGATACTCTTTCTAGTGTTTCATGTTAGCAGCTAAAGCAGTTGAACAAATTGGATCCTGGATTTTTAAGGTACCCAGGCCACAGTCTGCAAAAAAACAATGCAAAGGCTTATCAAGCGTAACTGCCCCTGCATATCAAATATACTGATCATCAATAAGCATTTATAAAACACTGCTGGATGGTCTGGCATCCAATAAAATAGTTCATGTAAAGGTACAGTTGACTTTTTGTACAAGCTGGTTTTACAAAAGGGATGGAATACTCCATTAGAGGCATCACTCTGCAATATACCATTTCACAAAACAAAAAGGAAATAAAACACCAACTAAAACTGTATCGTGCATCCTCTTTGAATGGGACTTAGTCTTTTAATTCCGTAATCATTTTTGCTCTTGACTTGCACAGAAATTTACATCCCCTTCTTCAAACAGCTTAATACCTATGGCTATGTCTACACTGGCAATTTAAATCGACTTAAGGAGACTTAAGTTGACTTAAATTAAGCCACGTCCACACTAGGCTTTCATTAAGTCGAGTTAAGAAATTCCTTAAGTCGACTTACTGAAAGTTTAAGTCGACTTAAGGATGGTGTGGACATGGACTTTATTAAGTTGACTTAAGGGTGGTTAGGTCAACTTAACAAAGTGGACTAAGTTGACTTACAGCTAAGTCAACTTAGTCCACTTTGTTAAGTCGACTAATTTTCTAGTGTAGACATAGCCTATGTGTCTACTTGTGTCTGTAACATACAGGATTTTCAAATGTGCTTGGGGATGGTCTAAATCTGCTCCCATTGAAGCCAGTGGCAAACTCTTGTTGACTTGAGTGGGAACAGCATTAGGCCAATGCTAAGCACTTTTGGCACACCCCCCTAACCCCCCCATAATACTGAACATATTATATTTCTTACATGTAATTTAGCATCTGAGAAATTCCTGAAAGAACTAGATGGTTCCATGGACTAAAATGCTTGTGTCTAAGATGTAATTGATTGTGATGTTGTTGGCATTTTGCCCACAGGTGCTCATCACTAACCGACATGCACATGTTTTGAAACCTGATGAAAGTCACTTTGTACAGCATTTAACCATTTCCAGCTGCACATTGGAAATTAGAAGGTGCTGCTGAGCAGGGTATGTAATGTTGAATGTAAGGGTAGGAGGATGCAAAAAATAAAATGGAAATGTTTATTAAAACAACCACCTTTCCTGTATATTGGACAGATAAAACCTCTTCCTTTAGGTCTAGTGGAGATTTAAGAAACACATGGTCCTTGGGGGAAAATGGACACTTTGGAGCAAGGCAGCAACAAAATCAAGAAGCCACCTAAACGTGCCGTACCATATAACACATAAATATCTAGAAACATTAGTTCAGACATCTGAAAAGTTCAGCTAAATTAATCAATAAACAGCTACAACTAATTGACCAGACCCTAAACTCATATACATTGGCATGGCATCATTGACTTTGATGGAGCTGCATTGAGAGTATTGATCCCAGTGCAGAGGATTCTGCGTACCACTTGAGTCCTTGGGGCAAATTCTGTTCCTGACGTCTCTACTGAGTTATACTTGCAGATCATGGTGGGCTGGGAACTCCATTAGATACAGAAGCCCTCATCCTCACCCAAGCAGTGAGACAAATGCCTGCATTTGGATTATTATTGTTTGGTTGGTTTAGGCTTCCATATGAAGGTAGCCTTTTGCGTGAAGTCAATTTGGTGCAACACCCATATACCTAGCCTTCTATAATTGGTACAGATCTGTAGACCAAAGCATCGTGGGGCTCTGGTCCAGGGTTAGGGCTCCTAGCTGCTACAGTAATACAGATAATAAATAATAATAGTAATGAACGTTCTTGATTGGACAGGCCCGAATGTTTTGGATTGCTGAATAACTGATAGGTTAAACACCTTCTGCATGAGATGTTTAGCCAGCCAAAAAGTATGTCTCCATTTTTCACTGACTTTATTTAATGAAAATGTATTTGGGAGAATGCTTTTCCTCACTGAGGGGGAAAACAGATACCTTTATGATATTACCAATATATTTTTAAAACATTTACCGGTATGTTGCTTTTCTTCATGACATACCTCAACGCAGGTCTGTAGGCTTCCTACATTTTTAATGCAAATTCAATTACATTTGCAAAGACTATTTACAGTATTTATAGATATTTGTGAGACACTGACACAGCAAAAAAGAAGAATGCACTGTTGTACCCTCAATTAATAAACCCTTTGATTTCCAGTGTAAAAAATAATTTAAAATTAGAAACCCATGAGAACATTTTATTAATACCGCACAATAAGACTTAAAGCAATACTGTGACAGATCAGGGTGTACTATAAAAAAATGTGCTAAGAAATACTTGGCTTCTTAACTGAAAACTAGATATGATTAAATAGGCCTCAGACACTTACTATTTTGGTAAGATTCACACAAGTCTGGAGGTGAAAGGCATGATGAATAACTACTAAACAATCTATTCACACTCTGTTAATAAGAAGCCAAGTGAACTCTATACCAAAGACAAGATTAGACCCAGGACAGTATTTCCAAACATGCCTAAAAGACTTAGGAGCCTAGGTTCCATTTTCAAAAGGGACAGGAGCCCACATCACTAAGGTGCTTTTGCAACGTTTACCCTAAGTAATTCTAATATATGAGCCAGGGTATTATAATTTCACTGATATTAAAACTAATTTAGCAGCAGGGATTAAGTTTCCTCATTCACCAGCATTTTAGTTATCCCCCTCTCTGTGCTTCACATAATTATAGTTAGCATTATGGTTTTTAGATAGTGCTGAATGTCAGTATTAGATCAGCTTGCATAGTTTATTCACCAAGCTCACATGTGAAGGGGAAGAAAATGAATATTAGGATGTCCTGATGAGTGGAGCCCTTTCCTCTTCAGTACTCTGCAATACAAAATGGCAAAGCAGGAAAGTTAACATCAGTGCATTAGACAATGTGGAGCTGGAGGACAGCAAATGTAACACTGAATTTCAAAGCAACAAAGGATTTTATTGTCTCTAAGCCCGTATTCCATCTCTAGTGCAATACAAGAACAACTATTAAGCAGGGCAGATTGTGCGTGGTCTTTGCATAGTTGTTCAAGCAAGCAGATACAAAAAGCCTCCCCGATTTTGCTCACCCTATGTCAGGACCAGCGCATGACTGTGAACATGTGGATTGTTCCTCATATGGCCCAAAATGGGAAAGCTGCCCCAAAGGGGCAGGAGAGGAGAACAGGGCATGCCCCACCTCTTCTCTGCATTGGCAAGTGGAGCTGGCCCGCCATAGAGAGGGGAGTGAGCCGCATCAACGTAAGGAACAGTGCAGCTGGCACATCCCTGGAGATGTTTAGGGGGCTGACACAGGAATCTTTGTTAGGGCAGGGCTCATTTAACATCTTCGATGATGATGCTGGAAGGAGAAGTGAATGGCATATTAACAAAATTACACTGGGGGAGTTATCTATGCAACTGAGGACAGAGAGAATCAAAAGGGATCTACAGAGGGGCAGGTCAAAGGCAGGGAATGAAGTGAGATTCAATTTGGAAAAAGGCAAGATAATGCATCTTGGGAAAAACAATCTGGCACACACGGCGTCAATGGAAGGGAGACTCCTTGGAAGCAATAACACTGGAGACTTACAGGCAACAGAGGGCAGCAAATCAATTTGCAAGGTAATATGGCTGCAAAATTAAAGGCCAATCTGGGGCTGCATCTGCAAAAACACTGAGTCAGAGCAGGAAGGTGAACATTCCTCTGTATATGGCTGGAACTCCTCTGGAAGATAAGTGTTTACTTTTTGGTACCTAGGTTGTTAGTGACAAACTGGAGGGAGTTCAGATAGATACAACAAAATTGATCTGGGGCTGGAGGGACTGATGTAGAAGAAAGATTTTAAGAGTTAAATATGTTTGCTAAATGATACCTGAGAGGTGGGGGTAGTGGTATGATAATGCCTGACATATAGTTTAAGACTATAAACATGATAGAGGGGAAAGAACTGGGGCAACACAAGGGGGTATAACTAGGAATGGATTATTTTCATGGCCAACACAGATCTCACTGTTTGCCGGAAAAAACACAGTCTCTCTGAGAAACATGAAATTCAGACTTTACCCTTTCTTGCTTACTGCACTGTTACCAAGGAAAGCCTGAGAAGTGGCTATGACTGATCTCACTTGGAGTCAGGATGAGAGGACAGGTAGGGCTGAGACCTTGGCTGAAGCCCAGGGCCTACTGCTGGGCTGCCAACCAGACAGGAAAGGGAAAAAGAAAAGGGGAAACAGGATCCACCACTCCCATAAAAGAAGCAGGATGAGAGCAATTAAAACAGCCATTGCCAAAAAGTTAGCTAGGTGAGCAGGGTGCAAGAATGAAGCAAACATTTCTAAGTGGGAACAGTCACCATCTGAGGAAAGTCTGTCTGGCTGCAGAAAGACCACAAATCCATGTGTTTCTCTGGAGACCTTGCCACAAAATAACCACCATGAGACTAACCAGAAGCATGACCAGGCACTCACAAACTGAGAAACAGCACACACACGGTTTGGGTGTGAATTCAGGCCATGTGTGCTCTTTCGTGCAGTTGCAAGAACCTGTTTAGAAATCAAACTACATGAAAAGCAAGACTGTCCTAGAGCAATAGCAGCTAGAGGTGGAAAAAAGCCTACTAGTATACCCTGTCTGTTTCTCGGATCATGAAAATGTCTGTAGTTTGGCATCCATACTGGACTGTTGAAGTTGGGCCAAGTTTTGGCTCATAACCTTTTACAGCAGACAACCTTAATGCCAATTTTTAATATAACAGAACAGAATATACGTATGGAACACTATTATCTGTGTATAGTGCTGTATTGCACAGTTGATTGATGGGGTTTTTTAAGTCATAATGTACATTGACTGCAGAAGTTTGTGCATTTGAGGAGTAATTTAGAGGGCCTGAGCCACTTTTTATCTTCTCCCTGTCTGGCATATTGACATGTGGAGATGCTCATGTTGTAAGAGCATAATGGCTATTGAATGATTGACTATTGTAAGGTCAGAGTTAAGGGTGTGCCTTGTGGAGAGATTTTCAGTTCTTTG
Organism: Pelusios castaneus; assembly: GCA_007922175.1. Lineage (NCBI taxonomy): Eukaryota > Metazoa > Chordata > Testudines > Pelomedusidae > Pelusios > Pelusios castaneus. Next base: position 2,872,195 of record ML685884.1, on the reverse strand, counting down.
GTGCACACATTGATGGGGACAATACTGTTGAATGGCCCAAGTTGCAAAACTGGAATAAGAATCTAAATTTGTCTGCGGTTTCTGGGTGTTCCGAATTGGGCTGTTGGTTTAGATCCAGATCTGGCCTTCAGATGGTTTTGGAAGAACCACAGGGCCTAGAGTCGGCGCACAGAACCTGAAAAATCAATTTAATAATTTTTCCTCAAAAGGCAACTGTCAAATTGAACAGAGCTCAAAATGTCAATCAAATATTGTGGGGTTTTTGGTTCTTACTCTTCAGAGTTCACTAGACAGGCTTCTTTTTACGACTAGTGTTTATAGCTAGCAAAGGAACTGAGGACAAAACAAAATATTTATATTCACCCACCTTACCATGTATCTTAAACTGGCTGCACAGCTTTGTTTGGGGACACTTACTCTGGCTCTATTAACACTTCTCTAGCCTGGAAAAAGCATTTGCAACAAAAACAAAAAGCAAAAAGTTGTGGGAACCCACAAGGTAAAATAAACAACAGGCAAATAAAACACAGATAAAGGCTGAGAAAGGAAGGTCAATTTCAGATGCTACCAACCTGCTCCTTTGTTCCAGGAGGCCTGCACACCAGCACAATGAAACCAATCCCCAAAAGAATCCCCAGTGCCATAATTATGAAGGGGATGCTGGTTACAAGCGTGGCTTCAAACAGAACATTTTTCAGCTTTTTGGCAGATGCTTCGTCAATCAGCATACTCTGGAGGAGCAGGGAACATGGAGAAAGAGAGAAAAACAACACACTTCAATACCCCTTATGCCGCACTATCTCACTTAGGGCAGGTCTACACAGCTGCATAAGTCGAGCTGACTTGTGCCGCTCAGGAGTGTGAAAAAGACAGCCCTAAGCGAGGCAAATTACAGTGATCTACGTGCTGTCTAACTGGTGCTATGTTGGCAGGAGATACTCTTCCACCGACATAGCTTCTCCCTCTCTTGGAGGCGGAGTAATTATGCCGTCAGCATAGAGCACCCTCACCTGACACTCTACAGCGGCCCTGCCACAGCACCGGTGCAGATGCATCAAAGCACATCTAGTGTAGACTTGCCCTTAGCATACGAGGAAGCAGCAACATCTGCTCTGCTATGTAACTGTTTGACAGGCCTTGCCTCAGATGAGAACTGCTGGCTCTAGTTTAGCAGCTAGAAGGACAAACTGATCTGCATTTGCAAACTCATCCAGTCATTTTGGCTATGTCTGCACTTACAAAAGCTAGTTCGAATTAGTTAATTCGAACTAATTAATTCGAACTAATTTTAGTAAATTCGAATTAACTTAATTTGAACTAGCATGGCTTTAAGCTTCCTTAATTCAAACTAACTTGCAAGTGTAGACATAGCCTTTGTGTGCACAGCTCAGACACCTTAAAACGGTCTGATATTCAGAGGACAGGTGCTTCCTTTCCAGCCCCACCCCCAACCCGCCATATTCATAGGTTCAGCTGCGAATCATAAGGAAAAAAGTCAGCTCTCAGATCACAACCACATTTCCTGCAATAGCTAAGGTTTTCCTCAGGGTCTCCCATTTGAGCGCTGACCTTGCTTGACCTTATTTGCAGTCCAGTCCTGCAAACCTGTTGTCAGGTGGCATGCGAGCTGCCCGGAGCAGTCTCAGTGACCTCTGGGGTGCGTCTACACTGGCAAGTTAGGTCAACTTAAGGACACTTGAGTCAACCTAAACAAAGCCACGTCCACACTGGGCTTTTAAGTCAACTTAAGGATTTCCTTAAGTCAACTTAATAACAGCTCCTTTTAGGTCGACTTAAGCCTTAAATTGACTCCTTAACTCGACTTAAGGCCAGTATAGACGGGGATTAACACTAAATCGACTTAAAGCCAATATACCGGCTATCTCTGCTGTTAAGTCAACTTAACATTGTAAGTGTAGACATAGCCCTTAGGAGACTCAGAATAGTAAGCACCACTCCTAGTTGTTGTTATATGCAGAGCTGGGCGTTAATTTGTGAGACCTCTCAGGTTCACTGCATGCTGTGGCAGGGCTGCAGGCCATCATAAGGAACCTTGGGGAGATAACGCTCCTACCTAGAGATACCTAAACCTCTTTGTAAAGTCCCATCAACAACGACAGTATCACAAATCCAAGGAATTCAGTGGTCCATTTTCAGTGAAGGGAACTCCCTGGAAGTCTGACAAACTAAGGGTGTGATCCTTCAAACTTCTCTCCCATGAGCTGCTTTTATTCCCATGAAAGGTATCATTGAAATCAATAGGAGTACCCACGTGAGGGGAGTTTACAGCAATGGGACCTAGGGCAACGATCAACTAAAAATGTTATATGAAGAACTCTTTCCTTCCCCTGCTCTTATACAAGCAGGAGAAAAATGTCACATTCCCCACATCTTGCAGGCCCAGTGGTATCATTTTTTTAGACAGGCACACCCTATAGTAGAGACCATTTGCAATATTTACCTCATTTACATGCACCACGGGGAAAACCAGTGTTCTGACACTGCCTGTTTCACTGTGTAAAAAGACAACAAAGCACTGAGATTCTGCATTGATTTCCATTTTCTCCACACAGATTAGAACACAGCAATCAAGGAGGAAGACTTTCCCATGTGAAAATATTAGATCTTTCTTATCTTTATTTAAAATTTTAACCTTTCCCCTAGATTAGGATCATAATCAAGATCTAAAAACTGGAATGTTGTCTTTATTTTTAAAGCAATAAAATACACTGGGGTTTCCTGAAGAGGGTAAATAAAAAAGAATCCATAAGAGGCTGATTAATAGCTGACCTAATGGGAAGTTTTTGCCAGGGAACGGGAACACTAAGCAGAGTGGTTCTTAAAGGCTATGTGTATTTGTGAAATATGCACATACTGTTATTTATATAAGAGACACACTTCAGCTATAATGATGATTGGTGCTACAGTGGAGTTATGTTAATTGTGTCAGCGATACTTGGATAGAAAATGTTTCAATGAGATATGGCATAGCCACTAGAAAGTATACCGTGGAAGGTATAAGGAAATGTCTTAGGAACCAGTCCCCCAAAGGGATCTGAACAGATAAGATGCTCCCCCCCTCCTCCCACTTTTAAATACTTTGAAGTGCTTTGTACATACAGGCTCATGTGAGAACTTTGAAGTGTCAAGTTGAAAGTGAATGGGAGTTCCTGTAACATTACTAATTAGCTTCTGCTATCATTCTGAGGCCAATTTGGCCCCATCATCTGGGATTGTGTTTGGCATATGTTGTGGCAGAAATAGTGGCTGTGAGTACATGCGCATTCTTGTGACAGAATCTCTCTTATAACAAACATAAAGACAGGGGGACAGATCCCCAGTTGGTGTGAATTCATGTAGCTTTACTGACTTCACGGAAATCATACCACCAGTATGTTTTGGTTCTTTGTTAGATACTGTTTCACATTTAGGGTTTCACAGGTGCAAGATATGTTCAAATACATAGTAGAGTCATCTTATCTTGAGACAGCTCACACCTCAGTTTTTAGGTAGTTGAAATAACTAAATTCCCACAGTGAATGTGAAACAAGAAGAAGGAACTACCCTGCCATTTTCTAGGTCAGATTCTATTGGACGGAACTATTTCTACAAATAATATTTCCCCCAAGGACCCAGCAGACCAAGTCCCTTCAAATAGGAAATCAGGCAAGCAACCCTGAAATCCCCAGCTGCTAGAGGAGAATACTTACATAAAATCAGTTAGTTGTCTGACAAGAACATTGATCTGCAGTCGCTTGGCTGCTTGGACAAGTATCCCTGTCAGCTGTGAAAGAAAAGGAAACTTTTACAGAAAAAAATTAGCATAAAATGTTTTTAAAGTATGATCTTAAAGTTTGATTACAGCCCAGTTTTTAACAGTGGGATGGATTTGCTTTTAAGACAAAACAGCTTATCTACTCGTTAAAATGGGTTTCCTGACTCTTTATAGGAGAAGTAGGTAGATGCATGTAAGGGGATTTTTATTTCCATTCATCCAAATATTTAGATGACCCTTATTACTATAGTACCTAATTGTGTCTGTATTAATGGGGTACCTAGAGGCTCCAACTGAAACTGGGGCACCACTCTACAAGGCATAGTACAAGCGCACAGTAAGAGAGTCCCTGTCCTAATCTAAACAGATAAGAAAGGCAAAGGCTGGGAGAAAGGAAGTGCTGTTATCCCCTTTTTACACATGGAGAACTGAGCCACAGAGAGGTTAAACTAACTGGGCCAAGGTCACACAGGAAATCTATGGCAGAGCTGGGAACTGAATCCAGAATCTTTGGCTATGTCTACACTGGCAATTTAAGTTGACTTAAGGAGGCTTAAGTCGATTTAAATTAAGCCACATCCACACTAGGCTTTCATTATGTCGACTTAAGAAATTCCTTAAGTCGACTTAATGAAAGCTTAAGTTGACTTAGTTACTACCACTCCTTAAGTCGACTTAAGCCTTAAGTACAGAGTGGACGTGGAGTAACTGAGAAGTAGGCTTTATTAAGTCGACTTAAGGTGCTTAAGTCGACTTAACAAAGTGGACTAAGTCGACTTAACATCAACTTAAAGCTACGTCAACTTAGTTCACTTTGTTAAGTTGACTTTAATAAGGTCGACTTTAAGTTGACTTAAAGTCGACCTTATTAAAGTCGACTTAATAAAGTCGACTTAACTTTTGTAGTGTAGACATAGCCTTTGTGCCTTAACCATAAAACAAATGGCTAATACAATCCAAGATAGAGTGCTGAATCTGGCTGAATTGTCACTGAGAAGGTCTGTGCAAAATATTTTTCTGCGAGTTGCAATAATAATAAATGCTGCTAAGTCTGGTCAGGGGAAGGAAGTCCATTTTTAAGTGTAGAGGTGGTAAAATTTAGCCTTTATGTTTTGGTAGGGCAGGGCTATTCATATTGCTGTCAAATGATACACTGAGAAAGAATTGTGTAAGAAGGGATTGGGCAATCCGGAACCCTCTTACCCCAATAGTTTGGATTCCAAAGAGCCTAAGGACCAGTGCTAGGAAAGGAACTGCCCTTACGGAATCAATACATCACAACATTCTGGATCAGATTACTGTGTTTCCCTCATTGCGCTAGTCACTCCTTTGTTCTTTTCCCTCATTCTGTTTTTTCACTGTTCTGGTCTCCACTGTACCCCTTCACATTCACTCCTTGCAACACTTCCACTGTTCAGTGGATTTATGGAAAAGTGTATTTCTACAGGCATGGATAGTTACAATAACACCACAAATGCTGTGCCACATTCAGTAGCCAGCTCCAGCTACCTTGTTACTCTTCTGAGACCCAAAATAGCTGTAAACCCAGCTAATAGCTCTCTGGCCAAGGCCAGCAACTACTTGGGCTTATTGACATCCAGTGATGAATGGACAGCCTCCATCTCGAACTTTTTGGGCAGCATGAATGGATTTAGCCTTTTGAGGTGTAAGATTGGTCTCCAGCCCCGAGTTTTGGCACTGAAATAGACAGAGAAGATTTCACTTCCCCTTTGAGGGGGAAAATGGGAGATGGCTTTTGTGAACCTGAGATGAAAGATGGAGCCTGCTGAGTGCTTATCGATCTATCAGCCAGGAAGGGAGAAGGAAGAGAACCAAGGGCAGAGTGAGGGGATTTCCTTGGAGTGCTATTGAGTAACTCGTTGCTATGATGAAAAACACCAACTCAATGGAAACACTCTCCACTCTTCTCAGACAAAAAGAAATCCTGTCCCATGCCAGCGAAAGATGTCCTGTCAAAACATGTCCTTGAGGAGGCTGCACAGCATGGGTGGGTTTGTAGGAAAGCTTGAGATATCGCTAACAGCAAAATGGTCCTCTTTGATACTGAGAGCAGTGCGATTTGGAGAACTGTCCTGTGGTTTAGGGTGGGAAGGGCCCCTTTAAGGAGGTCTTCCTGGAGTGTGTCTCTGCCTTCTCTGGAGATATGTTAGTCCTAGGGTTTCCCATAGGAAACAGGCTATTATTGAAGAGGTGGAGAGGGTTAGTGAACAGCATGTAGAGATGAGATTGCCAGATCAGGAATAAAGCCAGAATAAACACTGTGAAACCCTATCACCTGTCATTAGCTGAGCCATTACATTCATGGCATCACAGATATCCTCACAGATGAACTAGATGCCTACGGGAATATGGTTTACGGACTCAATTCTGAGTCAGTGGATGCTGGATCAGGCCATAAACTCTTCCTTCCTTGCCTAGGGAGTGTATTCTATAAGTCCATATCTTTGGTGATCTCTTGGACCTATTCAAGCAATGCTCTAAGCACACAGACCAATTCTGAGGCTTTTGTGTTGCTTTTTTTGGGTAGAATTTGGATTTCTCTCTCAAGAGTTCTAGCATCAACAGGATAGGAAGACTGTGATGCCTGCTACTCACTGTGTGACAGATTTCTAACTAGAGGTGGCAGCCTTCATTTATTCACATTATTTCACATTTATTCACATGAATCAAATACTCTGCATGCCATTTCGAAGGGAAGCATCTACTTACAGGATTGATGTCCAGAAATGTCTCATGATCCTCCTTTCTCGGATGCATGCCCTTTATGTCCTTAATATACTTCTCATCTGCTTGGTAAAAATGTGGAGCTGATAAAAGTATTGGGGCACCTGGAATTTTAGAACACAAGAGTCACTGTTTTCTAAAGATAATGTGTCAGATCCCCTCCCATTCACCCAATCCATGTGGCCAATATAAAAAATAAGACACCACACACACAACATGAAACAAGTTTCAACAGCAAAAAGGATGCAACATCATCACTAACATACATTCCAAGAATCCATTAGTAAATTATTGGAGAAAACCAGTTTCTTCTGGAACCCATTCATTTCATTAGAGGCATTTTGCAGGAGGCAGCACAACCTGGTGGATTAGGCACTGAACTTGGATTTAGGAGACCTTGCTTCTATTCCTAGACCTATCACTGGCCTGTTGGGTGATGTTGGCAAATCACTACACACCTCCCTGCCCCAGGTCCCCATATATAAAATGGGGATAATGTAAAAACTCCCCGTGAAGAGCCTTGATAACTACTGATGTAAAGCACTATAGAAGAACTAGATATTGTTATTGATTATACTCTTAAGATCTGTCAACATACAAGATTCTGACCTCGTTCTGCTGTATGCTATCTAGGTTCTTACACTCTCATCACTTCAGGCACTGAGTGCCTTCCAGCAGGGCATTAAGCAACGTGAGTAATATCTGTCACATATAGTTTGTTCACTCTCTCATCCTCTCCCAAGGGCTAGGTCTTGACTCCTGAAACAGCAAAGCACTTGGGCGCACAAGTTTTCTCACTGAAGCCAAAAGAGTTACAGTAATTGAACCTAGCTGAGCATGTGGCCCTATGTGTCAGACACTACGTTTCTGAGATGTCCGTTGCATTCCTGTCTGATTATCCAGGAACACTTTCACACCTGTGTAACTGTAAGCACATAAGCAGTCTCAGTTAACTGATTAAAAATGATTCTGCTGCAACCATTTTGTTCCCAATGCGGACTGGACCCAAGGACATTTTAAAGAGCTGTGCTTGCAATTTTTATGCCAATAGAGCTAACCTTTGCAACGTGCATGTGGGAAGCACTGAAGACAGCACAGAACATGAGTTTCATGTGCTGCACGGCAAAGTGGTGTTTACCAAAGAAGAACTTGACCTAAAGGCTGGAGGCCTAGGTCCAGCCACCTGTGATTACTAAAGAGGCACACCTGAGCCCTGTGGCAGGAGTTCTCAAGGAGAACAGGGAGCAAGTAGGCTCTAGCAGTGAACTGAAACTGGGTGAATGCAGCACCAGCTGAGCTCCAGGTACAAAGGTCTGGGAAGAGTTTGCCAAAGGAGGGAAGACCCTGAACACCAGTGGGGTTGGGACTACGTCCAGTTTTCTGCTAGAGGTAAGACGCTTGTGTTCGGTTTTTGAAATGTGAGCTAGTAAAGCAGACTCCAGGGAAAGCTGATGCTGAGTTTGTAAAAGCATCTTTTTGAGTTTATTGAGGAATGAAGAGGGGGACTGGAGGTGAGGAACTGCTAGCAGAGCTGCCTTGAGGCTACTCATTGACATAGCCCATCTTCAAGAAGTAGAAACTCATCCAATACAGCCAGCCAGCATGAGGCCTATGCACCAGGGCTCGAGTGATGATGGATGGGCCTGTACTGAACTTTGCCCACTAAGAAGTGACTGCGCTGTGTAGAGCATGGCTGGCTGTGACCTATGTTCCCTCTAAGCTGCGCGGGTGCACGGCCGCACAGCAGCCATCGCATCCCTCATGCAGCACTGAGGAACCCCTGCGCAGCCCGGCAGCCCCCGCCACCCCCTCCAGACCCCCGGGGCTGCGGCTTTGCCGCGGCAGACCGGGCTAGCACCCAGCCTCTGGGCTGGCCCTCCCCGCCCCCAGGGCGGAGCAGGCGGGTTCATGGCCGGGGCAGGTGCGTGGTCCTGCATGCCCCACGTGGCCGGGGCAGCGGGGTGGCCGCGGCTGGGGCAGGTTCCCAGGCTCCCACCCACCGGCCGCCTTGACTTCCCAGCCCGGGGCTGGGATCAGCCTCCAGGGCCAGGGCCTGCTCAGCCCCACCGGCAGCCTCCCCAGTCGGGTCCCCTCAGCCAGCAGCCTCGGCTTTTCCTTTCTTTCTTTCTTTCTTTCTTTCTTTCTTTCTTTCTTTCTTTCTTTCTTTCAAAAACTTTTAAAAAATTAATTTTAAATAAAAACCTTTCTAAAAATTAAATTTCAATTCAAAATTCATTCAAATTCAATTAATTAAACCCAATTAATTAATTCTATTTACAATCACTTTAACTTCAATTAATGCCTATCATTTCTGTCGTATGAGTTTACATAAAAATTTTATTCAGAAAAAGTTTTGCCCATGGCTTGAAAATTTTGCACACAAGCCGCCAAATCTTAGAGGGAACATTGGCTGTGACTGCTTTTAGCTTTACAGTTGGACTCTTAGGATGTGCTTCTGACTCCATCCTTTCCATGACGTAAAATAGAGCTTAATCTTTTAGGAATGCTGTTTCAGAGCAACTTCCTTCACTACTGTAGCCTTTTAATAATTGCTGGTGATGTTGGGCTTGATTGGGCAAGGTGCTGAACTCTCTCAGCTCCCAAGAATATCATGTCTAGTGCTTAGCACCTCACAGGATCAAGCCAATTGCCCCAACACTTGTCAGTAAAAAATGAAACTGAGCCATCTCAGAAGCATTCCCCACACTGCCTGTTACATACCTTGCTTGCAGATGCTGACGTTCAGGACACCTGAGCCATGGCAGTTTCCTGCTGGCACACAGAATCCAGCATTGTCTGGGTTCACTGATACATTGGCAAACACTTTTGCAGGGGGCACAAACCGATAAGCAGGGATTCCAGACACACTCACAAATCTTTCAAAAGTTACATACAGAGATCTGTGGGGAAAGAAAAGCAAGCATCTGAATCTGTAGGCACAAGGCTTTGCTAGTCTATGCTGTATAGCCTTCAAAGTAGCATGTGCATTCCCATTTGGATTTACAGCAAGGTATGGGCCAGATGGGCCCACTAAAATCAAAAGAAGCCTTTCCACTAATTTAAACGAGCTTTGGATCAGGTCCTATATACCTTGTTATGGTGTTGCATGAAAAGGGTGAGCGCTTAAAAATAAAAATGGAGGTCTGGGGGCACAGATGTCTGGCCTCAGAAAAATTTCTCAAGTCCTCATGATTATCTTTTCTGCCATAAAATTTTCAGTGGTGTTGCAGCTGTTTCACAACCACAAAAGTGAAAATGAAAAGAATGGATGGGAAAGACAGTACCAACAGCTCACAGCAAGGACAATTCTTGATCCCCCAACATAGTCTGGATTCATCAAATGTGAGTTATTTTTCTGATTTAAAAAGGTCAATTTTTTGTTTTCAAATGGCACTGAAAACTAGGAGGCTAATAGGTAGGATGGCAAGAGAAAAATCGGAGGCTCTTCCATATCCCATTACTTGTGTGTGTGCGTGCACATGTCTAATGCTGGAAGTGATGACACAGAATGATGCTTTCTGGAATGTCTTCAGCAAAGTAGAGGGTGCAAGAGGATTTCAGGAAGGGAAAGAGAAATTTCAACAAAGGTTTGTTTAGCATGCTTTTGCTGACTCCTCTCTTACCCTGCTGAGTGAAGGAATTCAGCAGACATTTCAGGATTTAACACATTTACGTTTTATTTTTGTCCCAAAACAGCTAATTTTTTCACAAGATGTGATTTGGTTGTTAGGGCGTAAATTCACTCCTTACTAGTGTAAATTAATAAAGAGCATCAGTACTTAAGGAAGAGAGCTTGTAAAACATTACACAGGGGAAAAGATTTCATCTGAAATATCAGAAGGGTCCAATGTGAACAGTTTGATATGTTATGTCTGGACTGCCTCTCCTTACCTGCAGAAATCAGAAGAAAAGACATAAATTGTTTCATCCATGCTTATCAATGGATGGAAAACACTTCCATCTGTCCCATTGATCATATTACACGACTCCGTGGTCCACCATTCCAGTGCTCTGCAGTAGATGAAGGAGAGAGATGGAAAGAAAGGGCCAAAGAATTATTGAGCGCTGGTGAGTGAATACTGCTTGGTTGGTATGGGAAGGACCATGAGGGCCTGACTCTCATTCACACTGAAAGTACATCTACACTGCATTTGGCGGTGTGATTCTAACAGGTTAGCCATACCCACCCTGGCACTGATTGAAACCAGGTGGCACAGGCTTTGATGTGGGCTCGGAGTGAAAGTACACACCCAGGTTTCTGGGTGGGCTGGTAAAACACATACTGGGGTCTATGCCACCGGGCTATTTTTATCTGAGCCAGCTAGAGTAAAGTTAGTGCAGCTCTGGTTTCCTTAGCTGTAATCAGACCTCGGACTGCAGTTCAGACACACCCTTAGGGCAACTGAAATAGCTCTGCCATATAAATTACGCTCATATCCCCCTTGCATTGGGACCTTAATGTACCTGAGAATCTGGCTCTAAATAGAATGCCCAAGCAAAATGGTGGTGGCAACATTTTAATTAACAGCATGCTGGTTTGGGACTGTCACATTGGATTTGATTGTGAGCCAGACCACATGAGTGTGTAGGTACCCTCTTCTAGTTCTTGACGGGACCCCCACACCTCAGGTCTGGATGCAGAGGAGAAGGCAAAGCTACTTGCTGGGAACAGTGGGGAATGGACTGACCTTGCCTTAGTGGCTCCACCCCATTACCTGAGTCCCAGAACAGCTAACCAACTGCAGGGTGTGAGGAGCTAACCACAGGAGGAAAGGAAGCAGATGATGACAGGGACACATTGGAGGTGCAGTGCCTCCGGGGTCTACCCCTGGGTGAGGCAGTTGTATGCAGCATCCTTGCTCACTACTGTAGCTAAGGTCATAATCTACCCCTTACTATGAAAACCACCAGAAATCAGCAACTAACAAGAAAATTTAGTAAGAGGGAAACTCGGCACATGGAAGCAGGATCCCAGTATGTTCACTCCAAATAAAGACAAATGTTATTTATATTAGAGCACTCTGCAAGAGCATATGGATGCTTGTTGACTAGCAGAAAACACAAGGAGTGAATCCTCAGCCTGAATGCATGAACACAAGCTCCACTGCCTTTAAATATTTATTATATGCTTAATAAAACCAAAGGGAGAAACTATTCAGTAGCCCACAATACTGCTAAATATGCCGTGAAGCCAGTGTAGCAGATTACTGGCAATAATTTTAACGTTCAGGCTGGTTCTGTAAAATCAGTATGCAGAGAAATATGTCAGATCATGTACAGTTTGTAGTTACAGTCCCCAGCTTTTCAGTGGTTTTGATATCAAGTCAAAAGACCAAAGGACCACGAACCGAAACCATACCCGGTAGCTAAATAAGAAAGCCCTTGGAGGGATAGGTCAGGGACCACCTGTAGCCTAGCCTTGCCTAGCATTTTACATCAACCCGCACCATTGTATGAACAAACCGTTTTGGGTAGTGAACACAACCTAAGATGATCTGTGTTAACTAACCCCTGCTACAATTCTAGTGCAGATGAGGCCCAGCTAATACTGGTTTAAACTATAGCTGTTTAAAACACGTTTAAAAACTCACCTTTTTTTCCTACCAAAGACAAGTGCCCAGACAGAATGGATATGGTCTCCGTTGTTAAACTCTCCTTTCACCACACTGACAGCCCTGTTTGCTGAGTTTACCTCACTAAAACTGTATCTGCTCCAATATCCAGCCCTTCGACATCTGGCTGCCCAGCGTACAGATACACTTGTGGTGGCGGCGGTCAGAATCCTGGAGCTTGTCCTGACCAAGTGCAGGCCATGGGCAGTCTCTCTCTCCCTGCCCTGCATCTATCTACCTAGGGTCTTAGATAGCCTCCACCACTACAGCATCTGAAATGTTAGCAGTAGCTTTCACAGTATCTGAAATGCTAGCACTGTAGCATCTGTCTATGGTGAGCGAAAGATCTCACAGGAAGTTAAGAGTTTCACACTGTCTGATTCGAGAACTTACTCTTTTCCTCTCCACTCCAAAATCTTCGAAAAGTTAAGGTAGTTCGTTTTCCCACTGAGAACAACGTATTCACCGTCATCTGTTCCATTCATCTGGAAACACACAAGAGTTCGTCTGCACAGTGTGACTCCAGTGACTTCCTAGGGCATCTGTCTGATGCTCTAGCACAGCGTTTCCCAAACTGTGTTCCAGGGAACACTGGGGTTCTGCGTGATGTGAATAGGTGTTCCGTGAAATTTTGATGCTAGCAATATTTTTCTTCTTACTCTTTTAATCAACTTTTGAGCAATACATGCAGCGATTTTTTTGGTATGAACCCCCCTCCCCCCAGACCAGCATGTATGTGTTCTGTCAATATATTCTAAGTCCAAAAAGTGTTTTGTGGCCAAATTAGTTTGGGAAACACTGCTCTAGAACAGGGTGGCAGGTTTCTACTGTTGTGCCACCATGCACTGGACTCTGCTGAGGGCTGCAAGTTAACTGCTGACTCCTGGGGCAGATGTGGCTCACTAGACTCCTCCCTGAATATAAGGGAAGTGGGAGTGGCTGAGCTAGTTCCAAGATGGACCAATCCTGAGGGAAGGAAACCAAGGACTGTTTACACTAGCCTCTCTTCCCTTAAAATTTCTCACTGCATGAACCAGTGTCTGAGACAAGGAGTCTGTAAATCATTTTAGTTTTGCAGTAGAGATTTAAACTGGAATATTGCCATTTGAATATTGACCACTTCAAGTTCTGCTTAGTCCATGTTCAGAGAGACCTGGGCTGTACTAAGTATGCCCAGGCAGTCTAGCTAGGTATGGTCAACCTGAGTACCCCAGAGGTATGTCTACACCAGAAAAAGTTAAGTCACCTTAGTCCACTTTGTTAAGTCGACCTATCTGCCCTTAAGTCAACTTAATAAAGTCGACTTAAGGGTTACCCCCCACCCACACCGTCCTTAAGTTGACTTAATGAAAGTCAGGTGTAGACATGGAGTAATTTAGGTCGACTTAAGGGTCCTTATGTCAACCTAAATTGCCAGTGTAGACATAACCCAGGTGATTTCAAGGAGAGAGAAGGGGTATCCAAGATATCCATGGCCCTAACCATGAAGAACTTTAGGCTGCATCTACACTGGTAAATTAAGTCGACTTAAGGTTGGCTTAAATCGATTTAATTTGCCCTGCGACTACACTACACTTTGCTTAAGTCAACTTAAGCAAAATTAAGTCGACTTTATTAAACCTAGATTTAAGTAGATTTAAGGCTTAATTCGACTTTTTAAAGTCGAATTAAGCCACTGTAGACGTGGGGTAGCCCTAAACCGACTTAGGGCTACCCCAGGACTACCCCACCCCCCCCCCGGGGGGGGGGGGGGGGGGCACAGGGGGAGCCTGGCATGCCCCTCAAAGGGCAGGGCAGAGCCCTGTGTGTGATGCTGTCTGGATTTAGGGAAGCATTTATGATATTATTTTCAATGGATATCTCATAAATGCTATAATCCATAGGAACTATGTCATGTTTGGTATCCATAGAAAGGTAGTAATTTGCTGAGAATGATTATATAGTTTATGTCTAGGAATTCTATTTCGATTAGAAGTTAGGAATTTGATGTTATATCTATACTTTAACTTATGTTACTTTATTGAAATACCTGAGAGAGGTGGGTGTGTAAAACCATTGTCTCCTTAATGTTAAGGAATCTGCCAGGTGATATGGTCCCAGGGAGTAAACTGACGAGCCATTAAGGACACAATGGTTGTATTCTTTATGTCCTTAATGGCTCATCAGGATACTCCCTGGGACCATTCTACCTGGAAAATTCCTAAACATTAAGGAGACAATGGTTTTACACACCCGCCTCTCTCAGGTATTTCAATAAAATAATATAAGTTAAAGTATAGATATAACATCAAATTCCTAACTTCTAATCAAAATAGAATTCCTAGACATAAACTATATAATCATTCTCAGCAAATTACTACCTTTCTATTGATACCAAACATGACATAGTCCCTATGGATTATAGCATTTGTGAGATATCCATTGAAAATAATATCATAAATGCTTCCTTAAATCCAGACAGCATCACACACAGGGCTCTGCCCTGCCAGGGTCCCTGTCCCCCTTTGCCCCATTGCACACAGGGGGTGCCCCCCCGCCACGTGGTCCTGCCCAAGGTCCCCTTAGCCCCACAAAGTCGACCTAGAGCATCCAGTGTGGACACTCTAGGTCGACTTTGTAAGTTCCCCTTTAAGTCGACTTTAATTTTACGTGTAGACACACTAAGTCGACTTAGTTAAAGTCGACTTAAAAGTGCAAGTGTAGACATAGCCTTAGAGACTGAATCAACACTATAAAACAGAAACAAACTGGAAGCCAGAACAGTCTCTGGAGCCCAGATATTTATATGCTCGTGCAATGAACACTGTTAAGTAAATGGGCAGCCATATTCTGCCTCAGCTGAATTTTCGCAATGGTTTTCAAAGTTAGTCCCATGAAGAGTGCATTATAGGAGTCAAAGGCATGAGCACAGATCTGCATCTTCTAGCCAAGCACGGGTGGGAAAAAAGACACCTGTGGTTCTGCTGTTCTTTAGTCAAGGACTCCTGGACTGTGAACCTGAATTACAAAAGGCAGACATGGTCCCTCATCTGAAGACACACCTATTTCCTCTGTCATCTCTCTAGTTGTTTCCCACAACTTACCCATAATGCCTGAGTGTGACCCTGATATGCACTTTACAATTGGCCCAGAATTATAGCCAACTTTGCATCAGTGACCTGCCATTAATTTAAAGCCCAAGAAAGTAAGCCGTAGAATGTAAGTTACCTTATTAAATAAGCCAAAATATGAATCAATCTCAGGACGAAGATGATGAAGGGCTGACAAAAGTTTGTCCTTGTAACCCCATAGTAATTCGTGGACAGTGTGTGTTGTAAACAGTTCTTCTTGGTACAATATTAGGAGTAGCTCTGTGGGTAGCCGTAGAGGAGTTGATTTGGTCATTTCCATTACAGTCTGACATGAGAGAGAAATCAAGGACAAGTTGATACAATATTAAAATAAAATGTACTTATACACACACACCAAAGTATGAGATCAGTCTATAGGCATGAAACTTATATGATATAATGGTAACAGGTACTGGTCACTGGAATTCTTTAGATATTTTCTTATCAAGATCTACTTTCACAGGCCCCAATTCAGCAAAAATTTTAAGCATGTGCTAAAATCCATCCTCATTCAGTAAAGCAGAAATCTCATTCCGTTAAGTTAAGCATATTCTTAAGAATGTACATAACGTTAAATGTGCATGTAAGTGAGTTGCTGAATCGAGATGGTCCTTAAGCACGGTAACTAATTGGCTAGAGAAAATGAATTTTAGTTACAAGTTATAGTTCTGAGCATTAAATGAAAGAGCCTGCAGAAATGCTTTGCTAAACAGAAGTGGGTTATTGACACATAGTAACCTAATGCCCAGATAAGGGTTTGATTTTTAGTTTTAAAAATGTTGTGGCTCAGACTTGTGAAACCAAATGCTGTAAAAGGCAGCCACTTCTCTAAAATGCCTGGATTCGCTGCATCACCTACTCAGTGCAGAGAGCACATGCTGAACCGAACTGAATGTATTCTCCCTACAGCCTGTTTTGCATTGTGCTTTTTACAGCTCAGTATGAGAGGTGAAGTTAACTAGACAGTTAAAAGTCAAGTTTCTTAAGTGAAAAAAAGAGCGAAACTGGCATTAAGAACATGTTGGTACAAATGATAATTTATGAGCATCAGAATCATGCTTTCAACAATGAAATGGCAATGTGGTTGTTGCTTAGCAAGTTTCTAGCCTGATTTCCCAGACAGGTGTGGGCAGGAATTCTTTTCAGGGAACAGGGTCAGTCAAACAGTGCAACAAATTACTTCCCTAGGTAGGCCGCAAAAGGGTTTGTATAGTATTGCTCGCAGAAAAAGAAATGAATTTGTACAAACAGGGAAACCATGCTAGCAAGACCTGCATTCAAATGCACTAATACGAATGAGCTGTGGGGGACAGAGTTACCGTTAGACTTGGTGGAATTTTATTTTTATTTTTTTAATCATTTTGACAGATAACATCAGTCTTTATTTGTAAGCATTTCTCCCCACTTTTATCATTTTAAATTTTCATAGTTATGGGAAATTACAGTGGGGAAGGGTCAGACAGTGATCATTTAATGACAACAGACGTTGAGATTCAAAGAGTTAAAGCTTTGTAACCATTAAAACGCAAACTGTCAACGTCGCATGGCAAAACGTTCAATGAGAAATACCCTTAAATAAAATCCCAATACGTTCTCAAGCAACATTTTTCTTACTCTGAGGAGCTTGCTGGACCCTACAGGGAGACGGGGGAAAAGGCGGCTCCTGCAGGATCATGATACTAGGGAGCCTGGAAGTTAAAGGGCAGGAGCCAGCTGTGGGAGGGAAGAGGGGCAGGAAACCCTGACTCAGTTTGGGACTGGAAGTCAGAGCCCCAGTGAGGGAGAATTGGGAGTACTAGCGAGGAGACCAGACTGGGGCAGAAGAACTGGGGTGGGGGGGATTCCAGAGCTAAGTATAGACTTTTTCTTTGTGTTGCTGGCATGGACTTTAGTTTGGGACTCTGGGTTGTTGTAAACTGATTCTGGTACCAAGCTAGCCCCAGGCAGCGGTACTGTTAACCACCAAAAACCTCTGGGAGTTCTTCAAGGGCATGTCTATGTAGCCTGCGGAAACAAGACTCCCAGGGCTGGAACACAGCTATTTTTCGAGCACTGGCGTGAGTCCTGCCAACACAAGTCCTTGGACCCAGGCTGAGAGACTTGCTTCCACATACACGAAGGACCCAAAAGAGAAAAAGCAGAGGCAGGGAGCTTGCAGACACCCCTACCCAGGAGAGGATGCTCAGGAAGCTGCAGTCCTTTCAGGCTACTTTGTGTGAGTACGGTGAGACTGAGACTTCCACTTTATTGGTAAAAATCTTATCCTTCTGCATTAGATATAGTCTGTACAGTATTACACCTTGCAATCTGTCATAGCAGAAAGCAATCATAAGAGACAATGTTTAACAGCACGGGAGAAACAACTGCACTGTCTGCAGCCACGGATGAAATTAACTCTTTACAGGGCCCTCCCTAGACCACCATGACATAGTCAGGCGTACAGTCACATACTTCTACCATGCCTGACGTTGCTGCAGAACTGAGTGAGTGTCTCACATGATGGAAAATGAGATTACTACAGCGAATAAGGGTTTGTAGGCCAGACTTCTAAACTGCAGCATGGAGTATTAGAAATAGTAACAAGTCTATTGTTTTATTTCCCTTTGCAACTATTATTGGAAGTAATTAGCGAGACAAGGGGGTGAGGAGTCTCTTTTATTGGACCAGCTTCTGTTGGAGAGGCAGGCCAGCTCTTCTTCAAGTCTGGTTCTGTGCGTGTGTGGTAGGAAGCTGGCGTCTCTCACCAACAGAAGTTGGTTCAATAAAAAAAGATTCCCTCACCCCTCTTGTCTCTCTACTACCCTGGGACCAACATGACTACAGCACACCGCATTCAAAGTTATGAAAGACTCTGGTTTTATGGCTACAGACCCTACAACAATGCAATCTCTACCTGTCCAAACCCAGTTCTCACTCTTAGGCCTCAACTCCTCCCAGGCCTCATTTTAAGAAGTTTCACCACGTGATGAGCTGCGCTCTAAGTTGTGTCGTTTGCAAATAATGTTGTGCCACTGACTGGCTCAGATATTCAGTGCTGAGCCAGCTTCCAAGTGAAAGGCCAGGGGCTGGTCTATACTGCAAAGTCACATCGATCCAGTGACGTCACTCGTGAGTGTGAAAAATCCACACCCGTGAGCGATGTTAGATCAACCTAATCCCTGGTGCTGACATTTCTAGGTCAGTGGAGGAATTCTTCTGTTAACTGAGCTATCGCCTCTTGGGGAGGTAGATTAACTACAAGGATGAGAGAACCCCTCACACTCCGACATGTGAGCTAAAGTTCCAACGACTAATGCAAATAAATTCATTTGCGGGCTGTTGGTTTTCTTGGACAAATTATCGGCTTCTCTGTAAAATAATTGATTTTTATTTAAAAGTCCAGGTGGAAAAACTTCCAAACCCTCAAATTTTTAATAATAAAGATTTGCAGTGCGCCCCTCACCCCTGTAATTTGCTTTTTTCCAGCTTCTTAACCCAAAACTAACTGAATGAATGAATGAATGAAATCATATTATTAGTATGGATTAGTGTAAAAGCAATATGTTTTGATTGCATGCCACTGTTGTATCATAAATTTGTTAGTCTTTAAAAGTGCCACAGGACTCCATGTTTGTTTGGCTGACCTAGACTAACATGGCTACCCCTCTGGAACTGTTGTATCTACTGCAGATGAGTCAGGGAGGCAGCACCTTCTACATTAGGTAGCTGACACTGAAAAATGCTTGTTGTTGCATGTCCTTATTCATGCAAAACTACTACTGAAGTCAACAGGAAATTTTGCCTCAGCATGCATTCTAGGACTGGACAAAATAGGGATTTGACTGCAAACTCACACAATATAAATTGTTTTCTGATTGAATCCTAAGATCTGGTATGGTTGGCTTCAGCTGACAGAAGCTGGCCATGACAGGACTTCATTAACAGCTTTGTCAACCATTAAATGTTCAAGTGCATTCACTGAGACTGAGCACACCCTTATGTGCATACTGAACAGTTCTAGGTGTGCAACACAGGCTCTTAAAAGTGTTGAGTATTAGAAATAGTAACAAGCCTATTGTTTTATTTCCCTTTGCAACTATTGGAAGTTATTAGCGAGACAAGGTATGAGGAGTCTTTTTTATTGGACCAGCTTCTGTTGGAGAGGCAGGCAGGCCATCCTATTAAAAAATTAGCCCAACCAATTAAAGCTTGAAACAAACCTCTAGAGACTGAATATGGCTCTGCTGTATGGAGCTAGTGCCCCATCAAACCGGGAGCCCCATCTTACCATTTGTCGTTTGCATTCTTCTTGTAGCTGTGTTGGTCTCAGGATATGAAAGGGACAAGGTGAGAAAAGTAATATCACTTCCTGGATCAACTTCTGCTGGTGAAGAGACAAGCTTTTGCTCTTATGTCACTATAATTATGTCATTCAGGGGTGTGAACGACACACCTCTGAGTGATATAGTTAAACTGACCTAATCCTTGGTGTAGAAGACAGTGCTAGCGCTACAGAACTTGGTCCAATAAAAGATATTACTTCACCCACTTGTCTTTCTAATATCCTGGGACTAACACGGCTACAACACCACTGCAAACAAATTATAAATTGTGGCTCTTTGCAGAGTCATATACTGTCTCTAGAGGTTTCTTTCCATCTTTAACCTGGTGGGGATTTTCTAGGTTGCTCAGCTCCCTGCCAGACTCTGTGATATCCCAGCAAGCCAGGCTGCCTAAACAGGCCAGCATCTGCACTTTGCTTTCTCCCTAAGGGCTGTGAACCAAGGATTGCCACACTTGTAATTTACCACAGAGCTTCTTCGAAGCAAGCACACTTATTCTTGTGGTAAAAGTATTACAGAGAAAACACATTAAATCAGTAAAAGAACCTACATGCATGCTAAAAAGTTTACCAGAGGTCACCCCCAATTCAATCTAGAGCTCTGGTGAAACCCATACCTGGGTTTTCCCGATGATTACAAATTAATCTGTTTTAGATCCATAACTACAAATGAGACTGGGCAGATCATCTGCTTCTTTATACAGCTTGGGCCTTTGACCTTGCCCTTCTGTAACAGGAAATCAGCAGACAAGGACCTTCTACTCAAGCTACAGCTTCAAAAGGCCATGTTTTTGCATTACTGGAGCAGGGGATTTGCACTAACCTCTCCCAATGTATTCTCCAGGAAATCCACCTAACACTTATTTTCCCAAAAGTCCATACCTATTGGGTAGATTTTCAGCAGTCTCTGGTACTCCCAAGCCTTCCGTCCATCATACCTCCTCCATACCAGCTCCAATCCCGGCCCACATTTATACATAAAACTTAATCAAATAAGGTCTTTCAAAGCTAGTGTCAATAACAAGAGAAAATATTCTTATAACACATAACCATTAGCCAAAAAAACATTAAAGTATTAGCCACTCTTTCTGGCTTTTGCATGTTTCTTTAGTAGAAGTCCTGGTTTCATGGGCATATCCAAGAGCTGTATATTGGAGTCAGACAATGGACCTGATTCTGTTACCCAGAACCTTGTACAGTCAATTATAACCCTGCAAAGTGAATGTAAAATTATATGACTGTGATCTGGGATCATTTTACATAGATTTGAAGTGGGGAACATGACTACACAAAATGCAGGGCAATGGAGAGTCAGGCTTGGTTAATTTAGCCGTCTTTGAGGACTTAGAATCATAGAATCATAGAATAATAGGGTTGGAAGGGACCTCACGAGGTCATCTAGTCCAACCCCCTGCTAAAAAGCAGGACCACTCCCCCTAAATCACCCCAGCCAGGGTTTTGTCTAACCAAGCCTTAAAAATCTCCAAAGATGGAGATTCTACCACCTCCCTAGATAGCCCATTCCAATGCTTCACCACCCTCCTAGTGAGAAAGTTTTTCCTAATACCCAACCTTGACCTCCCCAGCTGTAATTTGAAACCATTGCTCCTTGTTCTGTCCTCTGTTACCCTTGAGAACAGCCTAGCTCCCTCCTCTTTGGAGCAACCCTTCAAGTAGTTGAAGGTTGCTATCAAATCTCCCCTCAGTCTTCTCTTCTGTAGACTAAATAAGCCTAGTTCCTTCAGTCTCTCCTCATAAGTCATGTGCCCCAGCACCCGAATCATTTTTGTTGCCCTCCGCTGGACTCTTTCTAATTTGTCCACATTCTTTCTGTAGTGGGGAGCCCAAAACTGGACACAGTATTCCAGATGTGGCCTGACCAGTGTCAAATAGAGGGGAATTATCACATCCCTCGATCTGCTGGCAATACTCCTACTTCAGAGATTGAGTTTTAAATAGGGTAATGCATCTTTTAAAATGAGACAGTAGAGCCTCTGAAAGGACTGAGAATTGTGGGGTCCAGAGATCTGAACAGAGGGTATGATCCAGGACTGCCTGATTTCCAATCTCCATTCTGAGATGGGCTGCCTTGATGGCCCTTTAACCTCCCTGCTCACCCTCCCTCCCAGATGTAAATGGGGTCATTCTTATCTATCTCAAGAAGTTGTCATCAGAAGAAATTGGTTAATAGTTAAAAAGTGCTTTGAAAATGAGAAATACCGTGCATTATAAATACTGATTTTAGCCCTATGTGAATAAGAGCCACTTAAGCAGTAGTGTTGCACCCATAGTTCATCAATGTTCCAGCCATGAATACAAAAGAACTCACCACTGCAGGAATATTTATTGTCCTAATCCGATCAACTTCAGGGTCTCCAACAGACATCTCTGGTTCAAATACATAAGTCTTTGGGTTCACAGAAGAGACTCTCGTGCCATTGTCCAAAATATGAACATTCACTCTTGGCCTGTACTCTCTGGGAGACAGAAAATTTGACCTTTAAGGAAATTTGCAATGGTACAAGTAATAACATTTATTATGGCTATAGAACTCCTGCTTTAAGTGCATAAAGAAAAAGGGTGTGATTTTTCCCAAGCATGCAGCACTGATCTAACTCTGCTCTAATTAAAATCATGATTTGAGGACTTTAATAACTCAGTCACAGGTTAGGGGTTTATTGCAGGAGTGGGTGGGTGAGGTTTTGTGTCCTGCATTGTGCAGGAGGTCAGACGACATGATCATACTGGTCCCTTCTGACTTAGAGTCTATGGGTATGTCTACACTTGAAAATTAGGTCGACTTAATGATGCTTAAGTTGACCTAAAGAACCCGTGTCCACACCAGGCTTTCCTTAAGTCGACTTAATAGCTATCGCTGTTTAGGGTGACTTAATGGCTAAGTCAATTTGTTAAGTCGACCTAAAACCGGTGTGGACACCCTAGGTCGACATAGTTCCCTAAGTCAACCTAAGGCTGGGGGCAGGGATCCATGGCTCCCCAGGACAGGGGAGCCACGGCTCCCTTGTCCCTGGGACCTGCGAATTCCCAGTAGAAGGGAGCCACGCTCCCTTCTTGCCGGGAAGCCTCGGGGTCCCAGCAAGCAGGGAGCCACACTGCCTTCTCCCTGGGACCTGTGCAGGTCCCAACAAGAAGGCAGCCACAGCTGGGAGGGGCAGGGAGAAGGCAACTGCGGCTGCCTTTTTGTCAGGACCCGCGCAAGTCCCAGGGAGAGGGCAGCTGCGGCTGCCTTGTTGTCGGGACCCACGCAGGTCCCAGGGAGAAGGGAGCCCCGGGACTCCATCGATTTCAGAGAGTAGTGTAGACTCTGTAAGTCGACTTAACAAGGTCAACTTTAAGTCAACTTTAGTCGACCTTGTTAAGTCGACTTAACAGAGTCGACTTAGTTTTTTAAATGTAGACATACCCTCTGAAAGCCCCCTTTGGCTCCCAAGAGGCAGGCCAAGTTAAGTCAATAATGAGCACTTTTTAAAATCCTGTTCGCCCACCAGTGCAGTCTAATGAAGTTTACTCTCTTGTTTTACAAACAAGTATGGGAAAAGAAGGGAGATTATGACTCAGAATAACATAAAAGGGTTTAAAGGCCCAGTCCAAGGTTCTATCTGTGAAATAAAGTTGTAAAACTATAGTTTTGCCTCTTTATTGCAGACGAAATTCACTCTTCCTGTCCAAAAGTCAAGTGCAAGGTGTATGCTCCACTTATGCCTTATTGCCAAGATCCATGGCCAACAGACATCATCAGGAGTCTCTCCATTGAGTTCAGTGCATGCTGGATCAAGTCCTAGGGGTGTATGTGAGACACAAATGGGCTATATGCTGCGGTCTGCACATTAGTGAATTTCACTTCAGGTTCCTGAACACACAGGGCCATCCTGATTAATCCATTTGATTTTTTCCACTGACTTCAGTGGAAAGGATTTCACCTTTATAATACTGTTTACCATTCCAAGCAGTAGGTGTCCCAGGATTGCTTAGAAACAAGCCTCATTTAAACTTTAGCAGCCATCATTTCACAAACAACATATACTAAGTTCTGCAGAGCTGGCTCACCCAATTTCCAAATTAACTGTGTACTGAACTGTTGCAAGCCAAAACCAAAAGAGACAGCCTAGAGAGCTGTATATGCCATCGCATGAGGATCTCCATGTAAATGTCAGGTTGCATGCTTTGCTAGCAAAGTTTTATTGCTCTGTAAGAATTTGGTTACATCACACTAACAGTACACCAGTTTCTGAGTTAAAAGTATCACTTGCTGCCTTTTACCAGGTTTTCTTCTTGAGCAAACTTAATGTTGTATTTCGTAAATTTCAGTTCCCATGTTCCATGCCAATTGCACAAGAATCTTCAAAGATAAGGTGGATGACATAATAGCTTTTATTGGACCAACTTTTGTTGGAGAAGATCATTCTGAAGGGTTCTGTGTAAGTCCAGTAAAAGATATTACTTCATCTATTTTGTCTGTCTAATATCCTGGACTGGCCCAGCTACAATACTGCATACCAGAATCTTTTCAGCATTCTGGTCCACACATATGAACATACAGCTATATTTCTATTTAATGTTTTCCCCAAGAAACTGGGTCAACCTCTAAGGCAGGGCTGTCAAACTTATGGCCCGTGGGCCGGATTCAGCCCGTCAAGGGCTCTTATCCGGTCGCAAAGCCCTGCACAACTCTCCACCACCCGAACTGTCAAGCACCGGTAAAGTGCCTGCAATTTCACTTCTTGTCAGCAGATGGCGGCTCCTCCGCTACAGAAATGCAGTAGAGGTGCACCATCAGGTGGCGAAAAGTAAAAACTGCAGGCGCTTTTACTGGTACCTTGCAGATTTGGGGGCTGTGAGCAGGTTTTTTTCAGCAGGGTGGCGAGAGGGGTGGTCCAGCTGGGCGCTTTGCTTTGAGGCTGGCACCAAGCTGGTCAGAAATTTTGTTGACACCTGGCCAGGGCCCTTTAAAATCTGCCACCCTATGCACACCCAGGCAGTGGCCCAGGGCGTGGAATGGCTTGGCCAGAGAACTGAGCCCCTGTGAGCCAGATAAAGGGGGGGGGGGGTGGGGCAGGGAGCCAGCTCCATGGGGCAAGGGGCTGGGGAAGGTGCTAGGGAACTGGCATGGGAAAGGTGGGTTGTGGGGATCTATCATGCATATATGGATATGGTTACACTGTGAGTGGAAGTTCACAGCCAGGTCGGACAAGGATACTCTATCTCAAATGGCGCTCTGCCATATCAATCTACGCGCCTGAGTGTCTGGAGTTTAATTAAACTTTCCTGGGAACCAAGGACAAGTGAAGCAGTACACAGAAATATAAATCTTAAGGTTGTATAACATGTATTTAACCAATAGTTTAGAAAGCTTGCCTTTTGTATTCATATATGTACCAATCAACTGTCCTGTCATTTTAATGGTGGGACTACAGAAAAGTATAAAGATCTTTGCTTATGTATCAATAAATGTTCTTGCTGCAATCATATTGGTTGTTTATGCTTGATCCAGGCCCGCCACGGTCTCGACAAATGGTGACCCCGACGTGATTCACTGCATGGATCGTATGTCAAGGGCCTCCACCAAGGGAGCGGAGAAGTAGTCGCTGTAGGAGGCACTGCCGTGGAGGCATCCCCTGTCAGGAGGTACTGCGGTCGAGGCAGCTCCTGGGCGTCCGGATAGAGACGCGGCGTCCAACAGAGACGCAGGTGTGCGCGCACAGGTGAGCGACTACTTTGATTAAGATAGGAAACGCTGTATCAGCGGAAGATTCATTGTTGTAAGAAGCACTCCTAAAATTGCTAATCATCACCGTTCGCTGGACGAACAGGTGAGCAGCTGTGGAAGAGTAATAATATGGGGCAAACCGCCACAAAGGAGCAGAAGCTGCAGCTAGAGATCTTGCAGCGCATTTTAAAGGAGCAGAAGTTTCAGGTTCCCCCGGTACAGTTGGTACAACTCCTGGTTTGGATACGGGACCACTGCCCATGGTTCCCAGCAGGGGGTTCCTATGAGCTCGCAATGTGGCAGAAAGTTGGCAAAGAACTACAAATTCATGAACATTCAGCATTGTCTATCCCAAAAGGGGTAATAGCCACTTGGCAGACTGTTTATACAGTGATATGGACACTGCATCCTGCTGAGCAAAGTTTGCAGGAGGCATCAGCAACGTTTGATCCTAGAGCGTACCAGGATCCGGGGGGTACCTTGCTTTCTGCAGGCACCCCTCCAGAGGAGAACTCTAAGCCGGTATATGCCACAGTCCCCGAGCCTCCGGACTCTAAGAATTTGTATCAGGCAGCAGAAGGTAACGATCCCGACGATCCCTTTGACTCAAGGGTAACGGACTTAGAAAAAAAAGCCTAGCAAGCCCGACCCTCAGCAGCTCCACGGAGGCAGCGACCTGCTGAGCCTGTACGAGGAGGGCAGGGGCCCCCAGGACAGAGACTACAGCAGCAGCTGCTGCCCTTCCCCACCGGGCAGCGGCTCCCCTGCAAATCATCGCAGCTATTCCAGCCTGCTGGACCGAGACCTGGACTCGCACTTCGAGTTCCCAGATTACTGCAGCCCAGAGGTACGTGGGATCATCTTGGGGGACTGGCTGCAGTCCAGCATTTCAAACCTGATTTTCACTTACTGAGGACGGACAGACAGGCAGCCCTGCCGGGGGAGACACAGACATACTCTTGAGAGAACTCGCCCATGCTGCTGGGTGTATTCCCTCCCCCCCCCCCATGTTCCTCGGAGGGGCTGATGAAAACACTGACTTGCTGAACTTTGAAAAATCCGAGGTGAGAGAAGAGATCAGTTTTTTAAAGAGACAAATACATGCTCGCTTCCTGCCTCTGCCTGAAGGTAGGCACCCCCCACACACCCCCTTCCACAAGACCAGCCTGAGGTGCACTTCTTAGCCACGGGCGGGAGTGCAGTAATTTTGAAACAAAAAACAGAGAAGGGGAGAAGCCCCACACACCTCTGGGGCAGATCTGTGTCCACTTTATGTGAAGAAGACGGGGGAGTGCTACCTTGTGCCGAAAGGAGCGTTTTGCTCTTTCCCATGAACACGGACTGGAGTGTGGACGATTGCTTTGCAAAAAACAATGTTTTGTTTTGTTTTGTTTTTTATTCAGATTTGTGATGGTGTTGGATTATTTTTGGTAAAGTTTAATATAGCATGTTATTCTGTTTCTTCTTAAATTTCCTTTTCAGACTGTTAAATAGTTTAAGGTATAGTGTTGGGATATTATAAAAGTAAATAGATGGTGTTATGTTTTATTCCTATAATACTAGGTGCGTGCTAATGATATAATAGTTGCATTTTCTAAGACACACACACACACAAAAAATAAAATAAAATAAAGTATAATAAACTCCCCTTAATAAGGATGGTAAAGGTCCCAGTGACCTTTACAACACACATGCCGCGGCATCCGTCCCCTCAGCCATAATATCAGCATCAGCACAATCGTAAATTAAAGCCCCCACTAAGTATTATAAAACAAATTAAAAACCACAGTGTTTGATACCCTTTGGAGTTGGCTCCCCAATTTTGGCTTGAGTGTTTTAGGAACTACCATTGTGCACCTTCTCCTTACCGGCTTAGTTTTGTGTATTTGTTGCCTTTTGTTTTTAGTTTGCTGCAAAGCTATTTTGGCCCGCCTCTGTGCTGCCCCTGCCCCATCCGTACCGGTCCTATATACTCAGACCTCTGATTTAAATTCCCTTTTGTCACAGGAATATGTGAGGACTCAGCTTTCTAGAATCTGAGCCCTCCCAAAGGGGGGAATTGTTGATGCCCCTGGCTGTGTTTGGGGTTGCGCACTGGGTAACTCGATGGGGTGGAAGGCCACAGTGTCGATGAAGCCCCTTTGCTCCAGACTCAGACACAGCTGGGACATAACTGACGCCCAACAATCCAAATAACATAGCCTTGATGTTTCCCAGTTGCAGAAACTGATAACCTGTTCCCCATAACGGAATAACAGTACTAGTCTCAGCCAGCCTCTGCGTGCAATAATATACAGCCTTGTAAGTTTGGTTTTCGTCCAAGGAAGAAGAGAAGGGGGGTAGAATCCTTTTACACACAGACTGGGAAATGCTGACAGCCCAAGGCCAGCTAGTATTCAACTATATAAAGGGAATTGTAACCAAAGGGGGGTGCGCATGATTTGAGACGTGTCTGTCTCCGTGTGCCTGCTTGAGATCTCAAATAAATCTTAGGGTGCTTCTCCAAAAAAAAAAAAAAAAAAAAAAA
>ML685884.1:2819183-2844277 GCA_007922175.1 Pelusios castaneus | reverse complement strand
ATGTGTTTGTTCTTAGAGCTGTAAATGAAAAGACTGTCTTTCTTATTGATGCTTTATTCCTTTTTGTTTTTGTTTTGTTTTGTAAATGTAATTGAATGCCATTTTATAATTGGATGTATTTATATTGGCCACATTATTTATTAATGGTTTTGTGCTAAATAAGAAAGGGGGAGATGTAAAAACCCACCACTAGCAGTGGTGATGGTCCAGGCCCATGTGTTGTGCAGCACTAGGCGCCATGCGTTGTACAGCACTTGGGAGAAGTAATGGTTAAAGGGTAACTATAAAACACAAATGCAAGGTCAGAAAAATAGCTGCGGCGTAAAAAACCAAGGAATCAGTCTGAGCAAGGAACCAGTTTTGTAAATAAGAACTCAGCACAGCTGCATGATAAGAAATTGTGAGCGGGCCAGGAATTAACACTTTGCTAATTTGGATATAAGCCTGTGAATGTGGGATTGGCTTATAGTTTTGGCTGGCCCCCTTGGCTTACTTCACTTTTGCATACGGTTATTTGGGTTTTTGCTGCTGTATTCCCTTTTCTTTTTGTGCCCCTCGTGTGTTTCACTTGCTTCGGCAAAGCCTGAAACGTTTTGTCACCCTCTTTTTAAACAAAAGGGGGGAAATGTGGGGATCTATCATGCATATATGGATATGGTTACACTGTGAGTGGAAGTTCACAGCCAGGTCGGACAAGGATACTCTATCTCAAATGGCGCTCTGCCATATCAATCTACGCGCCTGAGTGTCTGGAGTTTAATTAAACTTTCCTGGGAACCAAGGACAAGTGAAGCAGTACACAGAAATATAAATCTTAAGGTTGTATAACATGTATTTAACCAATAGTTTAGAAAGCTTGCCTTTTGTATTCATATATGTACCAATCAACTGTCCTGTCATTTTAATGGTGGGACTACAGAAAAGTATAAAGATCTTTGCTTATGTATCAATAAATGTTCTTGCTGCAATCATATTGGTTGTTTATGCTTGATCCAGGCCCGCCACGGTCTCGACAGTGGGTGGGAACCAGAACGGAGCCCCATACAGGGAAGGAAACAGGCACAGGAGCTGCACCGGGAAGGAGAGAAGAGAAGGGAGGGGTAGCACAGCAAAAGGGAAGGGATTGGGGAGTCAGCGCAGCAAAGGGGAGCCTGCAGGGCAGGGGAAAAGGAAGGTGTCGGAGAGCCTGCGGGTTTGGGGAAGGGAAAGGGGAGCCCACGCTACCCCAAGTGCGGCAGGGGAAGGGGTCTGGGACCCCAGGTGGTACTGTGCTGGGAAGGGGGTCAGGAAGTCTACTTGGACACACTTTGGTCCCTGACAGGTGTCCTCCCTTCCAGTGTGGCCCTCAACAGTGAATGAGTTTGACACCTCTGCTCTAAGGTGTTTGGAGAGCTGTTTATGTTCCATAGAAAATATTCCAGTTAGTAACCTCCACCCCACCCCCAAAAGTTTATAAATGGCAGATCCCCCCCATTTCAGCATCCTT
Organism: Pelusios castaneus; assembly: GCA_007922175.1. Lineage (NCBI taxonomy): Eukaryota > Metazoa > Chordata > Testudines > Pelomedusidae > Pelusios > Pelusios castaneus. The sequence goes on along the minus strand of ML685884.1, from coordinate 2,842,791 downwards.
GATATTTGGTAACATTTTGAGCTGGCAACAGATTATAATCAACCAATCACTCCTGCAAGTCATGGACTCGATCTGGGGAGAAGCAAAAGCACTTGAAGGGGGCTCCCAATTTCTAGGCCATAATCACTCTAAGAAATTTCCCACTCCTAAAAGGGTTGAAGGAAAAAAATAAAACTAACCCCTGAGGGTCTTAAAGATTAAAAGGGAAAACTTAAATGTGCAAAGCCAGATAAAATTAAAGAGCATTTCAGCAAGATGAGCAAATTGTATTTTACAATAAATTACTCTTTTGATCTCCATACTGTAAAGCCAGTAAATATGGTATCAGGTGACTAGAGAGACATTCACTAGTGCTATTTTTGGCTATAACAAGATCTGAATTTTGCAGCTTGTACCCATCTCTGCAACGACATGAGTCCTAGTGAACGTCCTTCTGTTTACTAGGTTTCCAGTCTGTGGATCAAAAACATGGTTTACTTTAAAGTTACGTCATCTGTCGAGCATGCTGAGTTTCTAAATAGCCCTTCACTATTGTCCAATCTTGTTTGTGTCAGTCACAAAACTGTTCTCTCTGCTCCCAGCTGCAGAGCATGCTGAATGCCAAGCCACCCTGCACTGTCCCCACCTAGCACACACAAGATGTACATGCTTACTTTTAGGCATGGTTTAAGCACCCATGTGCTTAAAGTTACGCATGTACTTCTGTGCTTTGCTGACTTGTGCCCTGAGCAATGAGCTTGATATTTCTCCTCTGTCCCAGTGGGCAGCAGTCTACAGTGGCCCTGCATGTGACACAGCTGGTGCTGTCAGCAACCCACAGTCCTGGAAATGGCAGTCAATTTGCTGAAAAAATAGAACTGCAGTTTCCAGTATTTCTGTTTCTGACAGAGCAGGACGCAACTCAATCCTGTTCAGACAAGTCAAAATAGAGCAAATGAAATAAAACAGAGAGAGAGAGAGACTGAATCACAGACCTTTGGAACATGCAGTCTGGCCAAATCACATCGTACACACGTAACAGAGCCCTCCCTACCCATCCCCGCCTGCCGCACGCTGACTGTAAAAGTACATGTCACGGGAGAGCTCTTGCCAGGCACCCCCATGCCAGCCATTCATGCTGTGTTTCTCCACATGGATACACCTGCTCCACCAGCTACAGCACCATCCCTGATTCCCCATCTTCCATCCCAACTGACACAGGGGCCAGTGGGCCTTGGCAAAGATGGAATTCTTGCAGGATCTTTTCCCCACTTAGAAAGTTTCCATTCAGTTCTACCTGCTGGCTATCTAGCTTGTGCAGCCTCACGAATGTATGGGTTGGTGAGGAGGCGATGGAGGATCCCAGCCTGAGAAGGGTGACAGGAAGGAAGCCCCAGGGATGTGTCATGAGTACCAGGAGGAGGTGGGGGACTCTGTAAAAACTGGAGCCCCATTTATCTGTAGGCCACAGGAGCATGCCTCTGATTAGTTATAAGTGCCACGCTTTGCCAGAATGCTTCACACGGAGATGCTGGAGCAGTGGTTCCCAGAGACAGGGGTGTTGTCTGAACAAAGCTTCCAGTGGGATGGGGGCCAGAAGGCCTAGAGGGAGAATATATAGAAGGAACCAGCTTGGCCACAGTGATGAAATAAGGAGGGAGGAAAGGCAGAGACTGCAAGAGGGGTAAGGAAGAAAATGGAAAAATAGCAGGAGAGGTAGAGAGAGAACGAGGAAGCTGAGGTGTGGAAAAAGAAAGGCAGAGGAGGAGAAATAACACGTGCTGGAAAGATGTGTGCACAGACTAAGGTGGCTATGCGACATTAACAACCCAGGCTCTCCCTTCAATTCTCTAGCATCCCTTCAAACAGTATCCTTTTGCCCTGTAACCGACGTGAAGTCGGGTTCTCTTCATCATAGGTACCTGTACAGCCCTCACCCCCATAATATCTGAATACCTCACAGCTGTTACACTATAACATCCTTCCTCCCTTGAGTGAACACTCCAGCACATAACATATCAACAGAGTTGGCTTTTTTGGTAGGCAACCTGCTGTCATAAGATCACTCTTCTTGCCCCCAACCCTCCCAACTTTTATTTTTACAAAAAAAGCGAGTGATGTAGACTTACCTGTAGGTGTATGGCCCTATTTCTTCCACAAAAGGCATATCCCCATGAACCACTTCGATAGGATTGGTCACGTTAAAAAAATAGAACTGCATGTAGACTGGTGGAGGAGGATCTTCCCAGAGTTCAAAGGTTTCTGTGCCATTCTTTAATACAGTTTCCTACACAACAAAAAATGAAATCACATGGGTGCTGGGCATTCTGCGAAGATTCGCTGTATAAGGGAGAAAAAACTGACTACTGATTTGCCCTGATGTAGCCTTGGCCAGGCAAATACTTCTCTAGGGGCCTAACTTTAAGCTGAGTAGTTCCTTGGAACTCAATCTTGCAGAAACTGTTGCAAGATGGGGGCCTAGAGCTGCAGGAATCCTCATGCTATTTCCCTTAGCCCTAGTCTATACTTGCCACACTTTTCGGCGGCAGTCGACAGAAGATAGGCAAGGTAAGTAAAATACCTTGCGTATCTCCTGATGACTTCCTAACTACCCCTTACACACTGTGTTAAGCTGACCAAAAATGGCGTCCAGTCATTGTGGCGCTACTTCAGTTACGTGGCTGGAGTTAGAGCTTCGGGTCCATGTTCGATCGAACATGGAAAAGTGCACTGACAGCAACAAATCTGCCGCCGTCAATACAGACATAGCCTCAGACGTTTGTGTCTTAAATTCCCTGGTGGGGAGACCTACACGCAAGCGTACAATGAACTACTTCAGTTTCCATACCAGCCAATACCTGGTATTGAGGTACAGCAACCCCTCTGCCTAGGTGAGAGAGAATGGCTCCCCTCCCTCCATTTGTTTTTACTTGGGGTGCAGAAATCTTGTAAATTATTAGAGAAATAAAGAACCTCATTGTCCTAAAGTAGAAGGTTCTCCTTGAACAGCTACATTGGGTCAGATTCTGACACCCTTCCTCACAAGGAATTACCATTTAGGCCCGGATTCTCAAAGGGATTTAGGTACCTAAACAGCTTTGAGGATCTGGGCCTCACTCCACAAGTGGTCTCCACCAGTGTAAGGTGCTATTAAACCAGAGTGACAGTACCCAAACCAGTCCCAATACTAATTCTCAGTGAAATGCACCCCTCCACATTTCATTTCTCAGCACCTCTGAAAATCAGGGCCTTAGACTGTAAATTCCTTGTTGTTCAATAAGATTAGGATTGGGAACACTGTGCTTATGTGACGCATAATGTGTGGTGAGGCCCTCAACACAGCGGTGCATTTAACCCTCTCTATATAAACAAATGCATCTAATGATCAGGTATATCCTGCAAAGATCACACCAGTATGTACCTTGGGATCCTGGGGTTTCTAATTCAGAGAAACCAGAGGAAGAGGCAGGAATGGAAACAGCCACACTGGGATTTTTCATACCCTTTGTCTTTAATTTTTTAACTCAAATACTTTTGAAGACTGCACTGCGCTTATAAAAACAGGGACAAAGAAGTAAGGAGGGGCTTGTGACAGATGGCCGCTGTTTGCATGGAACCCCCTCTGGGAGTCCACACTGAGAAACACTGATCCTGCAAGGGAATGCTAAATTAAATGGGTTCTGCTGATTCACCGAGGCAATGGAATTTCTATCCTCTGTGGATACAGAAGAGATAAAAGTAACCATCTACAGATGAAGAATGTAGTGTTCTGAGGTAAGCCCCCGTGCAGTGATCAAACCAGGAGAGAAGCTAAGTTTTGTGTTACTGTTAATTTCTTTGCTAATAAATACAATTCCAGCAAAGATGTGACATTTTGACTCTGCAGCACGTGGCCGTTGTTTTAGGTCAGACTGAGAAGAACACTTACTCTCAGGTCCCAATCCTGCAAGTTACTGAGGATTCTCACATTTAGGTGGTCCAGGACTTACTGGCTGTCCTAGGAAAATCCCTGGGCTAGGCCAGGGTTCCTTTCCCACCCCCACTAAATATTTTCCTATCAAAAATGAGCGCACACACACAAATTCATCTGCTATCAGCTCATCTTGTATTCTACAGAAGTTGATATCAGAATATCCATAAATCCCTACATTATTGTAGAATTACTTAGCTGTTGTTATAATCAGGGGGTGAGGATCAGAACACGCCTTTTTACATTTCCTCTAGAAGCATGATATACAAGTCTCATTCCAAAAGGGCTCATTTTGTTTTTAATCTGACATTACAGCTATGGTGCAGCTGGACTATAAAAAGAGAAAATAAATCAATATTGGGAAAAATGGTTTCAGCTCCATTGAAGTCAAGGCAGTGACACGCAGGTACAAATCTGAGCTACTAAATTACACTATTTAAGAAAAAGCACAAAGAAAACTGTATTTTCAGTGCTACACCAGAAGGCAGAAGAGGAGAAAATTAGTTACAACTAATGTAACTCATTCCTTTTATGCTTCTGGGAAAACATTAAATATTGTAAGAACAAGCTCAAAAGCAAAAAGACCTGGAGAACTGCCAATTCTTGACTGGTACTAATGAGTTCTTAATTTTATCAAGCCCATTTTGTTTCTCAGATCTCTGGATCTCCCAGCTTCAGTAACTGTTTCCTTTCTTCCATTGAAACCAATGAGACTTAGGCACTCCCATTGGTACATGGGATAAAAGAATAAGAGCCTATGACAGACTAGCAATCTTTGCATGGAATGCCCCCCTGAAGCAGGGTAATTGCCCTGCTCTGGTATATAAGGGGTTAAAAGCCCTGCAGAAGGGCATAGCCAATGGGAGCAGGCAGCTACAAGGCCAATCAGGGCCTGGAAGCCTGGTGTATAAGAGGGCTGCATCTCCCTACTTTGGGTAGTCTCTCTCCAGCTTTTGAAGAGGAGTGGTGTTCCAGAGACCTGAGTGTGGGGAAGCTAGAACCAGAGACAATACACTGTAGGCTGCCAGGGTTCAGGAGGAATGTGGGCTGTGATATAAAGGTGGAAGGTCCTTGGGGGAGGCAAGGATATGGCCTATGAGATTTGATAGTGTGGCCTAAATTGAAGTGGGGATTGCAGTGGTGCCCAGGGGTTCCCTGGGCTGGGGCCTGGAGCAGTGGGTGGTTTTGGGCCCCTCCTGACTCCCCTAGGTTGCTGGTGGGCAGTGAATGGGCTATTGGTAGCCACTGAAGTCAAGTAAACCTGTCTAGGACTAGGCTACCCTGGAAGGGGGGAACTGGAAAAGGACTCAGCCAGAGGGATGAGGACCTAGCCATGAAAGAGAGAGAGCACAGGCCACTAGATGGGATGGCCACTTGAGCAGTTCCCTGGTACCATCACCAGGAGGCGTGTGTCTGGCAGATCATGCAATGACCTGGCTATGCCCTCTGTTCCTTCAGATGTTGAGCCTGCAAGGGAATGCTGAACTAAAGGAGTTCTGCTGGTTCACCAAGGCAAGTGCATTTCTAAGGTGTAGAGATGGAGGATGCAGAGTCTGTGGCAAGTAGTCCTGAGGTAGGATATCTGTTATCTGTCCCAAATGAGTGACAATCAACCCATTGAAGCATACCACATCATAACAATGGTAATACATAGCTAGAGTGCTTTTCACAAAATCAGGTATTCTACATCTGCCATGTGTATCACAGAAACATTGTTTTGGAGACAAGTTCCAGAGGGGTAGCTGTAGTTTTGGAGTTATTTTTAATTTCATGGGGACTCCTGGTATTTCTGATACCTGCTTTCCTGTAAGGCCTGGTGTCATAGGACCTGATCCTGAACCTCATTCAGTGCAGGAGGTTTCCTGCACTCATGTGGAGTCCCATTGAAGTCGACTTGCAGGGTAAAGCCTGGAAATGCTTGCTGGATAGGGGACGCATTACCATTAGGCTAACTGAAAAAGGTTAAAAGGGAAACAATCATGACTAATGCTATAGTTTATTCTTTGTTTTGCTGTAATGCTGAGAAGCCCCAGTCACAGACCAGGACCCCACTATTCTAAGTGCTGTACAACACCGAACAAAGAGGTCCTTGCCCCACAGATCTTACAGTTTAAGACAAGACACAACAGACCAATACAGACAGGAGAATACAGGAACACAATGAGATGATGCATCTTGTCTACCAGCATGGTAGTCTGGGTCTCGGCACACCAGCAGCCTAGGCATTGTCACACGTTCGTAGGCATTACAGCAAAGGAGCGTTTTAAGGAGGGATCCAAAGGATGAGAATAGAGGTTGGTTTTTTGGATGTTTATGGAGAACTCCTCCCATCTGTGACAAGCAGTATAGGAGAAAGCACTCAAGTGCTTGTTTGAAAATGTAACAAGTGGGTGACCCTGGGAAACTGAAAGGGAAGATAAGCCGCTCATGTTTTATGCAATGTGAAGGGAGTGGAGGGTTATGAAGGAAGAGATGACATCAAAGCAATGAGCTTGGAAGACTACCTTTGCAGATGTATTCTGCAAGAACATGAGCAGGGCAAGTTTGCATTTAAGGCTACAAAGAGGCATGTTGTAGTAATTAAGATGTGAAATTGAGTCCTTGGGCAAAAGCAATAGCTGTGTGGGTAGGTAAGAGTTTTTGGCAAGACTTAGACATAATCTGGATGTAAGGGTGAAAAAAGAGGTCTGAGTCAAAGATGGCACCCAGATTATGGGCTTGAGTGACAAGCAAGATGGTATTCACAGTGATTAGAAAAGGAAGTGGTGGGGGGACAGGAGAATGTAGGGGAAAAATCAGATTTAAAAATTAGCTACAATAGCTTTTCTCTATAAGATAATAACGTTGCTATGAAACTATCTCAGAGCTGTGGGCTAGTACATTATGCCCCCCTTCTCCAGTGGTATAAAGTTCTCACTTCCAGTGCTGCTGGTCACATGACATCAGATCTTGTTACTGTGGTGGGGCATGAGATGCATTTTCATTTGATTTTCTATGAAATAACTGACGAAGGGAAAGGAAGGGACCACTTTTTCTGGCAGGCTGATTTAAACACATCAGTTGTTGTGCCATCACTCAGATGTTTAGAAAGGCAGAAGTAACCTAAAGTAAGGTGGTTTAGGGAGCAGAGCACAGGTGAGACAGGCAAGGCAGTTCGATCACTTATTACCTGGACCTGCACCATACCATTTGGATATCACCTCATATGCAGTGTCTTTAGAGCCACATACAGAAAGCTCTGCCAGAACTACTGCAAATTTCACATTCTAAACTTCAGAGTAGGATTTGCATAGCCACTATTCAGTTAAACTACCACTGTTTTCTCCTATTTCTCTGCCCCCCCCACACACACACAGAAGTGGCTGGAGATAATCACTCTGGGATCCATGAAAACAGTAAGGTAGGAGATTTCCTGACCTGGCATTTCTAGAAATACAGAACCACGTCCTTGGCTGGTGCAAATCAGCATAGCTCCACTGACACTGGTTTGCAACAGCTGTGGATCTGGAGCTGTAGAATCTTTGCACAATGGGACAGATCTGGGATCCTGGTTTTTGGGTGACAGACAACATTCATTACTAGCCTGGGGAGGTTGTGAAACATCAGATCATAAATCTGCAACTCCCTGCTTTATAGAGAGTCTAATTTAGAACATCTGGGGCATTTTTAAACTGCAGTTACACCACAATGCACTTTGTTACTCTGGTACCATAAAGAATTTGGGACTAAACCTTTTTCTTCTGTGTAAACTTGGATACAAAAACAATGAGATGATTTAAAATGTTCAGAAATTCCAATCGGGTCCCCCAATTCTGCAGTCAGAGCCTATGTGCCCTTGTGCATACCCCCAGTGACTTCAGAGCACTGTGTGGGTCCATCCAATTGCAGGTGCAACCTTCTGGGGTCCTGCTCCACCAACTAACAGCACAGCTCATATTCTTCCTTCAAAATGGACACTGAATGCTGAAGTCGGTTCTGGTATATTAAGGTCCAAGGCCACTGACTTCAGGTTGCCTGGCCTGAAATTGATATGCGTCTTTCTGTCTCCCTGTGTCTTTGTGTCCCTTGAGCACAGTTCATGTAAAGGAAAAACCTATCCATCTTCACCACCACCATGACCAGTTGTCTTTGGGAAGGGAATAACACTGATACTTCCTTAGAATTCATCCTAGCGGATTACATATTCGGTGCTTCCCCCTAGGCGTTCCAAACAATCTAAGTTAACATGTGGGAATAGTTGTTTCCCTATTGCAGGGTTTCATGGTGACTTGTAAAGATGCTCATAATCTTAGATTGAGTACAATTGAAGAATAAACTTCTTAGGCCATACTAAGCAGGCATCCTTGACTCAAGTCTAGGTATACTTTCCTCATCTCTTTGGGAATACTCACTTCTAAAATAACATTTAAATGTATGCCTACACAATACTGGTATTGACCGTAGTGACCCACAGCTTCATCGCCTTCAGGCTACATTATAGCAATTGCTGTTGTTCTAGGACTGGCCAGATAGAGGCTTCAGCTGGTCCAATATAAACATCCCAATGTCTACATATCTCAGACTGATGAGAGCATATCCTCATACCTGGCTGCAATTCTAGGCTTGCTGTAAGGCCCTCAATGGACTAGGGTCCATCGGTCACAAAGACAGGCTTTCCCTCTACAACCTTCCTCAATGGCAGTGATCTGATGGGGTTGTTGCAGCTGCTGGAAACCTTTGAGTGTGTGAAACAAACGAGTCCTGTCCTGTGGCACTTTTAAAGACTAACAAATGTATTTATCGCATGAGCTTTCGTGGGAGAAAATCCCACTTTGTCAGATGCTTTGAAGAAGATGCTAGGAAGAAGAGCACCAAGAAACCAGACTATGGCCTGGTTGCACTGTTTCTTTGTGATTCTTATACTGGTGCAACTTTGTATATGGACTCTCTTATATCAGTTTAAATCTGTTTCTATTTAGCTTACCTTGGTAAATTTACAGGTCCAAGCTAAACTCCTGTAACCAGTTTTCAACAGACAGAAGGGAGTCCTCACCCAGAAGTTGCACAGGCTTAAATAAACTGATTTAAGTGAAACCAGTGAAGCTTCTAAGTGTTTACACTAGTCTAGCTCAACACCCCTAACAAGTGTACCAGGCAGTGCTTAGTAGTCGAGGTTGCATTTCTAGTCCTAGCTCTGCCACTGCTGTATGGATGTGGCTAAATCACTTTTCTGAACCTCAGTTTCCCCATCTGAAAAATGGGGATGATGACACCATCCTCTTTTGTGATCTGTAACTGAAAAGCCCTGTATCAGAACCAAATATTATTAATGATTAGCATAAGATGTTGGCATTCATTCTTAGGGCTAATAACAATAAATAATGATTCCTACTATAATTGTTAAAAGTAAACATTAATTCTAATAATTTTGACTCCATGCTAGAAACCCTGGCCACCAACCATTCAGAAACGGACAGAAAGGAGGGAATAACAAGTGGCTTTTAATAAAACAACCCACCATAAATAACATTCAGGAATTATTTTGAATTTTAAATAATTGATAGCCCAGTGTTAATGAGGTTTGCAAATATTGAATGTTTTTAATGTTTTGCCAGGGTTCACACCATTCATATCCTCACCTGACAACAAACCAATCATTTATTCACCCCAAAGTCAGGAAAAGATGAGAGAGAAACATCAGCAAACATGAAGACACAATTATTCAAGAGCGACGTCCTGGGCACCACCTAACAAGAGCTGGAAGCCAGCAGGTCCCAAAGCTTTCTGTGATTGGGGCAGCTTTGCCATATGTCCCTGCAGCCCAGTCATTAAACCATTTTTTCAATTAAAATGTGGCATTTTTAGGCTTCCCAAGGGAGTGATGGTTTTGAGGGCTGCGTTTCCAGCTTCCCAAAGGGTGTTTACACTCAGCCTCATGGATTTACTGTCCCCCAGCTCAGGAGCAGTCCCTCCAGCAGCCTGCTCTCATGGCCCGGCTCCCCACCCCGCCTGGCACCTGATCCCTGCGCTCTCCAGCCCCCCTCGCTGCTTTTCAGCACCAAGGAGGTCCCCTCGCCCTCACCTGTTTCACTTGCAGGTCCACGGCTCTTTGGAGGACGTGGGCCACCAGCAGCGAGACGCTGGCGATGAGCAGGGCCAGGGAGAGGCTCCCCACGGCGGAGAGGCAGACCTTCCTCATGGCGGGTCTGGCGGCGGGGGCCAGCGGCAGCTGCAGACGCGCAGGGGTGGCTGCGGCTGCTGCTCCCCGCCTACGCCAGCGTGCTGCTGGCTGCGCGCCCCAGGCTGCGCTGCGCTCTTGGGCGCCGAGGTGCCGCCCGCCAGGGACGCGGGGTGCGCTGCTCCTTCCCAGGCACCGCCGGGAGCGGGAGGGATGCCCCGGGTTTCGCTTTGCGGAGCCGAGGGAAATGACGCGGCCGAGCTGGGCGCCGCCCTCCAGGCTTCTCCGCCCTGCTCGCTTGGCTTCCCCGCCCCTGCCAGGACAGCTGGGTGGGCAGGAGCCGGGCAGGCTCCCTGGGGAGGGAGGGCCGCTTCCTTGCGCTTCAGGGGGGGTGAGAGCCCAAAGGCCCTGCAAATTTACAGCCCAGCCAGGGCGGAGTGAGCAGGCCACAGACTGGTGGCTGGCCTGAGGGCAGGGCCGGCCCAAGCGGTTTTGGCATCGCTCCCCCACATTATAAGAGATAGTATAGGTCAAAATTCACTTCCATCTAATTTGGTGCCCCTTAAAGCCTGGCGCCTTAGGTGATCGCCTAGTTCATCTATATGGTTGGGCCGGCCCTGCCAAAGACAGGACTGAGCCAGCAGGGTGCTGAGCCGGGCCAGGATGGCCCCATCTCTCTATTTCTTGCTGGTTGCCTTACAGAGCAATTAGCTCATTTCACAGACTGGTTTTTCCAGCGCTGGGAGAGCCAGTTTGGCGGTATGAGATGGCTCAGTGGGGAAGAGCCACAGAACAGGAATACAATTGAATGGAGAGAGGCAACAATGCACCAGGACGAATCCAGACAGCGTCACCCTGAAAACTGATTTTCATTTGACTTACTTGGGCCTGGGTGGCACCCACAAATGGCAGGTGGACACGAAGAGCGATCTGCTCTAGCTTCTTTACTCGGAGCTGGGCCACAGTACAATGTTAGGTCTGCTTCACTCCATCACCAAAGGGTATGAAAAGTTTTACACCCTGTGTGATATAATTAAGCTGATCTAAGCTCTGGTTTAGGCACCTCTTCATCAACAGAAGACCAATTCCATCGAGCTACTACTGCCTCTCAGACTTTGTCTACGCTAGAGTCCTGTCAAAGCAAGTTACACTGCTATAGTTACATCACTTGCACATGTTCACACAACACTCCCTCTTAGCAGAGTGTGTCCACAGTTGGTGCTCTAGCATCGGCAACGAGCAGCATGCATTGTGGATATCCCACTACACTATTTGCCACCTTCTGCAGCTAGGAGTTGTGGGAAGGTGGAGAGGATCTCAATGCATCATGGTTACAGGCTCAACGTCCTATCGTTCTGTCCCATCATTCCATGAGCGCTCACTGACTTAGGTCTACAAGGTTCAGTTAGGGGTGAATGGGTTTCGAGAGAGAGCACGGCACATCCGTCCAATTTAGAGACTATAATTTATTAACATTTCATTGCTAAGCATGGATTAGCTAAATAATAAAGGAATGTAGCAGTACAGCTATAGCTCACCAGCTGGTGTTACCACCTCCAGGTGAACCTTGCTGGCCTGTCAAGGTTCCACTCTGGAGGGGCCTTCTACTCTACGCCTTCCTTCAGTACAGGAAGAGATCGGTCTTTGGACTGCAGAAGGTACTTACTCCACAATCCAACTGTCTCATTATGTATTCTCTTGTCACTGACATGTGCAGCAGCAGTAAATTTCCTTATTGCAAGTGGGTTGTTGGAAAAAGGGAGGGGGTCAACATAACCTGCCCATATCCTGCACATTTGCTGTGTTGATATTCAATAGCTCTTGGAAATTTCACCCACAGCCTTCTGCCATTACATCTTTCATGTTTAGGCACCTGGAATATCTTGTGGTTAAGGTTCATAGACAGTTTTCCTGTATTTTCAGACACCCCAAAGGGTCATGCCATGGGGTCAAGCCTGTTTTTCACTTTCTTGTGCTCTCTGCTTGATTGCTGGCAAAAACTACTAAATGCCCCCTTGGAGAGCACATATGTATTCTGCCGGCAGTGTGATTAGGGACTTTAACTTCTGCATTTGCTTCTCCATCACTTTTATCATACACTCCTGGCCTACTCAAATTCACTCCTGGCTCTCTTTCCTATCTATTTTAGGATTTTACTTTACAGCCTCTTTCTCTCCATGCACTGTGTTCTTGTTTTTTTGGTGTCTAAGGATTGGAGCACCTCTTGATGTCCTCCTTGGCTCCTTCCTTATCTGGTGGAGGCACTCCTCTGCTGTATAAGGAATTCACCTGAAGGCAACATCTGCAGAAGCCCTAGAAACAATAAAGCTGAGGAACATCCCTCTAATTGCCTCCGGGGCACTGCTTGCAGAGGGTAAGGAGCTTTGTGAAAGCAAAGACTCCTTCCCCTCAGCAGTGCCTTCTGCTCCAGCTGTCTCCCAATATGGCTGCTGTGGGGGAAGATAAGCCCTATAAATACATGTCTCCTTTCCCATAGCAAGGAACAGTGGCTCTAGCAACACTAGTTTTTCAACCCCATGATGAAGTCATGCCTCCAAAAAAAATCATGAGATTTTAAAAATCATAAGTTTTGTTTTATTTGCCTTCTGGCCTTTGCCCCTTAATGGGGTTCATGTTTTCAAGCTTTTTTCCACAACCAGGAGGGTTTTTCTTTTAAATTACTAATGTTACATCTTCTTTAATCGCAGCACATGTTGGCATATTTTTGTGGTATGCATTTCTCTGCTTGTTAAAAGATACTAAATCACATTCCTCATATATGTGGAAATTGGAATAACCAAGTTACAAATTATGTAGTATTCCCCCTGACATAAAAAAAAAAGTGTAAGATTTTGCTGGTAGCCTTGTTTAGTGAAAGGGTATTACATTTCAGTTTTGAAGGGGTGGTTTAATTCTGTTTACTAATAATGGCTCCAAAATGCAAACAGCAGAATAAATAATTGGAATCTCCCTTTGAAGGTCAACTAAGGTATAACAAGAAAAGGAAACTCTCATGAGAGTTCAACCACTGGAATTACAAATTCTCCCCATACCACATTGTATTCTGTCTTGGGGCCTCTTTAGAGACTGCAGTAAAGACAGTTTTATGTTTCCAAACTAGAAACCTTTGTTTGTCAAAGGACTGTCCCTCCTCACACTTAAACTGGTTTCACATCAGATTAATTCCACTGTTTTAGGGAGAATTATTCCTGATTTTCACTAATGTACCGGCTTGTCTACATGGTGAGTTAGTACATGGCAAGTCAAGATGTGAATCTACAGTGCACAGGTTTGCCACTTGCTAACTGGCTGAATGGACCCTGCCACTGCTTACTAAAAATACTACAGTGTGCTTTGACATACTCCTGTTTCAAACAACAGGGAATTTTTAGTGCAGGTAAGTACCGTTGACATGGCCATTTAGAGTGTGGCAAGCTAGTGGATTCATATTTTGGCTTGCTGCACACTAACTCCCTATGTAGGCAGCCTTCAGTAAGAAGAGAATCAGGTCCCTAGTCTCTAAATCAAAGATTTAAAAAAAAAAAAAATCTGAATCTTGTTGCAATGTGCTCCTGTGAAATCTGAATTTCATAGTGGTGAAACTTTTTGTACTAATATAGTTGAAGAAAATGCTGTTTTATCTGAACATCAGAAATGATGAAGAATCAATAGAAAGGCTGTCAGCGTTCAGGAGAGTAACGGCACATTTGAAATAGAAATTGGAATCTGAGATTTGTCTGATTTGCTTCTCAAGGCTAAATCTAAGTTATTATTGCAGTAGTAATAAAACTCCCTTGACGCTAACGGAACCATTCAGGTGTTTAAAGTTGGAAACATGAGTGAATATTTGTGGGATCAAGCCTTGAAAGACTTGGTTGCTGAGTCTTGTTTATGCTAGAATTTTTCTCATTCATAAATCTCTAGCCATAGAGTGCTGGGGGTAAGGGGCAGTCTTCATTTCATCATCCATAGAGAGTATAGTATACCTGTATGGTTTCACCATGCAGATATTCTAGATACTTTTATATGAAGTCTTGGTTTGGGGAAAGTTACTTCACATGTAAGAATAAACACCAAGTGGCTCACTGTTGATTGTATTTTTGAAGTACTATAATTGACAGAGTTTCCACACTTGAAGTGCAGTGTGGGAAGGCAGTGGGTGCAATGCTAGACTAGTGTGTCATCATATGTTGTAATCAGAGTCATGCCACAAACAGAGTCTTATCTTCTTGTCAAGATCAGCATGCCATTGCCAACGGGAAAAAGGATGAAGGCCCTGATTCAGCAAAACATTTAAACGCATGCTTAACCGTAACAATCTTATATAACCTCCTTCTCCCTTCACTCCCTCTGCCCCTAGCCTTTTCACCTACTTCTCTTCCATATCCTCCCTCCCTTTGTTTGTCTTTCTGTTTAGCTAACACCTCCCAACAAAACAGTATCTCACAAATTCAAAAATATTTTGGCATTTACATGATGTTTGCAAACCTTCCCTCTACTCTCTCTGCTATGTCTATTTAGCTTTTAAGCTCTTTGAGGCAGGCACTGTCTATTAGCCTGTGTTTGTACAGTGCTTAGCACAATAGGATACCAATCCTGATTGGGGCTACCAAATAAACAGAATAAATAATCTCATCCCTCCTCGGCAAAACACTTTGCTGAATGAGAGCCTTGATGAGTAACTAAGAGCGATGGCAGTGTGACTCTCTCAAGCAAAATGGGCCAATATTCGAGTGCAGATGGGCCCTTCTGTGCATGAATCTCACTCCTCCCACACAAAAAGATCTTTAGCTACCACTGTGATGGTGTTCTCCGCATAGCTGCCTGTGGTGGGCTTTTCGCTGGGTTGGGATCTGAATGAGGGAGGGATCTGAATGGAGAGACTGAGGGTGCAGAGCAGGGCAAGCATGGATGCAGCTCATTCGCCACTTCTGTCCCACTGAGATTACCTAGAAAAGGCAAGACAGCAAGAGGCTGTAATACCTTTTCTGCAGGCAGCTGTTGCCAGTAGCATGGCTCTAATGGCTCCATGCTGTTAAAGAGGAGGGGCACAGAACCAGTGGCTAGGCATGAAACCTTCACGTTAGAGAGGCCTACCCTCCTCTGTCTCAACCCTGGTGATCCTCACGGGTTTCTGTCTCTCCAAGTTTGGAGGTGGAATGGAGCCTGTGGGTCATCTCCTGAAATGCAATCTCAATCCTCATGCCCCCCAGTGGAGCCCTTTGGGGCAATGTCCATGAGACAATGCCTCTCAAAGTGCTTTCCACGCTCAGAAGCAGTTCCGAGAACCCCTGTGCTAAACTAAACGAAACCAGGGATGAGATCTCCCATCAGATGCACTGGGAAGATCTTTTGAGAAGCAAGCCTCAGAAATGATAATTTATCTAGACTGGAGATGTGACTCCTCTGAATTGGCTCCACCAGATCATCAAGAGGGCATGGGGGTCAGTCAGGGAATATAGTGAAGTAGTAAATCACTAGCAAGTCAGTGACAGAGCCAGAACAGACCCCAGGAACCCTGACTGCCAGGACTCTGCGGTAACTGTGAACCAAACCTTTCTGTTATGGCTGTTTTAGGTAGGTGACGAATGATAAATGTTGGAAAGTCGGTCCTGTTGGTGAGCCGTGGCACAGTTCTGTGCCAGTTGTACCTTTAGCCTCCTCTGCTTGTCTAAGGCAGCCCCTTCGGGATTTAGGGCACTAGGCTTTTACATGTAGGCCTTCATCTCCCTGGAATAGAACCTAGCAATTTTCCCACTCTGCGTTTGGAACCAGGACACAAATCCCTGTGATTCCCAAGCAGGTCCAACTTGGTCCAAGCCCTGGAAATCTTCCCTTCAGGATCTCTCTTGCGTGTGTGAATACAGTGACATAAAACAACCATTGCAAAACAAAGAAACGTTTACCGTCAGCAGTAGGTATCAAAGCACAACAAGAAAAGAATCTTTGACACAACAAACAGTCTACATGCACCCGTCTTATCTCAAGTATAAGTAGGCCCGGCTTCTCCAGTTACCTCACCTCTGGGACTGGGATTCAGTGTGTTTCCCAGTCCTTGTGTTTCTCCCCTCTGTGAATAGCAATTTTTATCCATTCCCAAGTTCTGGGTTGCAGTTCACCCGCCCTCCTCTGTACTAAATCAGAGGTGCTGCAGAATTCAGCATGGCCAGAGGTGAACTTCAAAGGGACTGATACCTGTATTATCCTTTTCAGTGAATGATTCAATCTGAGCTTATGGTCTCCTCTCCTGCATATGTGCAAGACACCACCTGGTAGATTAACCCCGTACTGATCATCTAGCAAACTGCACAGTAACAATCAAACTCTCAGATAGAACATGTAACAGTCATAAACTATTACAGGCATCTTCCAGGTCATCAAATATTACAGGCCAATCTCCCAAGGATTTAAGAAAATCCATCATCACAAAATTCCATAATTGGCTCCCTTGCTGGAAGTCTCAGCCCAGTGGCCAAGGACTGAGTGGGCCATAGAGAACACAAACATACAGGGATATTAACTATTCTCCAGGTCCCCAAGAGGTGGCATCTCCAGATAAAAGTATGTTCGTGCAACACTGTAGGGATGTTCCAGCACCTTTCATGAGTGTGAAATGTACTCTAAATCTTTAGTAAAACTGAATATATAAAATGATCGTAAGTTGTTTTTTTTAAAAAGTCAACATTTGTCTGATCCTGCAAATGCTGATATTTTATACCATCTTTGCACAAGTATTTGCACTGGTATTTTATACTCTCTTTGCACAAGTATCAATGGGTGCGTCTACACTTGTAAATAAAGTCGACTTAAGCTTGCTTAAGTCAACTTAATTTATTCTGCGTCTACACTACACTTTCCTTAAGTCGACTTTGTAAAACCTAGTTTAAAGTCGACTTTGCTGGCTAAGTCGACTTTAGAAAGTCGACTTAGCCAGTGTAGATATGGAGTAGCTCTAGGTCGACTCTAAGTCAACATAGGGGACTCCAGGGCTTCCCCACTGCCCTCCCTGCCAGGGTGGCTGGCACAGCCACAGCCTGGCGTGCCCACCCCCAAAGGGCAGGGCAGAGCCATGCCGACACTGCCCCTATGCCCTGCCAGGGTCCCTATCCCCCTTTGCCTCATTGTACCCAGATACAATGGGACAAAGGCTGATCCCCCTGGCACTTGGCAAGGGGTGCCCCTCCTGCCACCGTGGACCTGGTCCACCTAGCCCCTACAAGTCGACCTAGGCATCCAGTATGGACGCTCTAGGTCGATTTTGTAGGGTCCCCTCAAAGTCGACTTAAAATTTAAGCGTGGACATGCTAAGTCGACTTAGCTAAGTTGACCTAAATTCACAAGTGTAGGGATAGCCAATGAGTGTGGAAGGTGCAGAGTCATCTTCTTTTTTGCCTTTGAATTGTCATGTAGGTTGATGGAAAGATATGAATAATATAATTATATGACTTTGGCTGAGACTTTGGACTATTTTTAGAAGGTTAAGCAGTTTTTATGAAGCAAGTTTCTCTTTAATTAATATTTTTATTCTCATTTATTATTCACTCACGCTACACATTAGCAGCTGGCATATAGGATGAAAAGAACTCTCCACATTATGAAGGTGACCCTATAGAATATTAGATAGCCCAACTATTCTCGAAAGAATTAAAGTCAATGCCCATGAGCCATGTGAATAGATGCTAAGCTGTATTCTACATATGGAATAACTGTTCTGCTCTTGGCTTACCTACAAATTATGGAGGCATGAGAAGCAACTTGATAGTTAAAGCTGAGTTATGTATGCATTTAAAACAGGACTAAAATGGCCCTGTTTCATATCTTAATGACTGAATTTAACCTCCAAAGTTGGCACACTAACTTTTGAAAGGACAATGGAATTTTCTATGTATCTTTTTGGTGATATGTTTACTAACTTTTTCAGTGACAACTTTTAACAGTGTTCTCCTGTAAAATTTGCTCCTATTTGCCTCACATTCCTTTGGATTTCTCTAGCTAAACAACAGCAGTCCTCCCAAACTCCAAGCTACACACTAACATATGGGACATAGGTCACATTAGAAACTTTAAATTGAACACACAGCATTATTTTCCTTACTCACCCCATCTAACTGTGTGATGCCAAGATTAGCCAACAGAACCATGCACATCCGCCAGCTACTTCTGTTTTCACTTGTTGCGTCCCTGACTCACCAGCTGACTCTGTACCTAGTCCAGCGAGCTAGGGCAGTGTGGGATATGAGGTTCAACAGGAATGTGGGGAAAAAAGGATGGATTATTTAGCAGGGATGGCTGGTGACTGGGCAAAAGCAATGTTGTATGTGCATGTGTGTAAGAGACTTGGGGGGGTGGGAAGTGTTTTTGTTTTGCAAGGGGACCAGGAGATGGGAGGAAGAGCTCAGTGTCTCCAAACCAAGGCATCAACCCTTGAAACATTGTCTTGATGCCATTGCTTCATTTCCCCAGCATACCCCGCAGCACTGTAGTGAAACTGACTGTCTCTGTATTAAGGCATCGGTGCATCAAAGACTCTCCATAGCTGTGCAGCTCCAAACACGGGCGAGCCAAGACATGAAAATTCCCACAGCAAAGCTTCCCCAACTTAAATCAGTTTAATGTTGCTATACTGCATACCCCCACCCGCACTGCAGAGAGACAAGTCAGGAAATAAGTAATGGAGCCACTCAGCACACTAGCTATTCTCGATTCATCAGGGCCCGTTCGCCACCTGATTTCCCCATGGGGGTTGTTTCTGCTCTCGGGAGGTCACCAGTATCAGAACACAGACAGACAGAACCCCCTCAGCCCATGGATCTCTGCCAGAAAAAGTATGGCCTTAACTTTCACCTGTTTTCTGGTTACATGGCCGAGCTGCTTCAGTGGTTATGTCAGGCATGGTGTGGCATTTGGCAGTGATGCACGCTGTGTGTAGGGGGTATCCATGGGGGTGGGAGGGTGGCTGGCCCTGTGGATGCAGGCTGTAAAAAGTAGCCAACGGGTTTGAATAATGCACTGCCCATGGAGGGAAGGCCCTGGCGTGCTGTGCCCAAGTGGGAAGTAGGCATTGAAATGGCCTGTCAGCTGTCATGTGGAGAAGAAGCCTGGCCGGCTGTTGTGGTGCGCCAGGTGCTACTCCAGGCTGGGAGAGCAGATCTGGTGATGACTCATGCCCCAAAGCCCTGCTTTCCCTGTGAGGAAGAGCCTTCACACCTGGCCTGGGGGCAGATCTCTGCTCCGGAGTAGGGCGGGAGATTGGGAGCTGGTGGGGCAGGAGCAGGTCAGAGAGTTTCCACGTTACTCTGTGTAGAGCACGGGCCTGCTCCTGCTTCAGCCCTATCCAGGTGGGGCACAGGAGCCAGCAGGATAGACACGGTGGGGGTGGGGGTGAGAGGGCATGTGCGGGGGCAGATACAACAGGAAAGGAGTCAGTCAACGCCTAGGTGACAGTTACTCTGCCCAACAGCCTTTCCAGGTCTTGCATGCACACCCTGGCCATGGTCTCCTAGCAACCAGCGTTCTCAACCCAGGACGGATGCCCGGGTAGTTGGAGACGGAGCTTGGACCGGAGACCACCTCAATATTCTGCATTGCTGCAGGGAAGGGGAGACCAGCACCCTGTCCCGCCAACCATCCGGGGCAGCAGCTGCTGCATCCGACCTGCAGGGATGGGCTCAGCCTCACGGTGAGCGGGGCTGGAGAGGAGGCTGTACGTCGTTGACCCAATGTGCCCGTCCTCCTGGCCAATTCAGACTGGGTGTTTTGGGTGCCGCCCGCCTACCAGAAGCTCACCCTCATGGCCCCAGAGCCATCCACCATCCTGATTTGAGCGGGAGCAAGCAACAGGGTTGAAATATCAAACTAAGGGCAACTTGGTGTTAGCATCTCACAGCCCATTCACAGTTGCTCGATAAAGGCCATTGTCCCTGGGGCATGGTGTGTTTTCAGATAAAGCCATCTCTCCAGCATAGGACTGTAAAATAGTCCTCTGCCTGCGCCGGCATCATTACAGAGGGGCCCCTGCTGGGATCATGCATGGAATACACAAGACTGTCCTCAGTTAGGCATGAGCCTTGCAATTCTGTAGGCATAGGCTTATTTGCTACTTAAATCTGTTTTAAAATGTATAAATACGGAAGTGCTTTCCTCCTTTCTTTAAAATATTTTGGGGTTGAGCACACCTAACCAACTATTAAGTGCACGTTTGGTTCATTATGCATGTAATGAGTGACTTTTGGAATGGGAAAGGTGTCGGACAGAGAGAGACCTATAGGATTGACATGCTCGAAGGATCCATCTATGAGGCATAACCCGGGAGGGGCAGTGCAAGTCTCTGGCCATTCAGTGTTTGGCCTCTCTGCTGAAAATGTCCCTAAGGATGCCAAATGAATGTCCATTGAGATTGTGGACACCTGGACTTAAACCTCTCACTCATTTCCCAGAGGCCACTCAAAATACAGGGAGGACATTAGATCATTGCATTCTTTGGCCTGATTTGTTTTATCAATGCTAAAACAATAGGACTTGTGCTGGTTTTTTAACGGCACACCATGAGCCAAATTCACAGCTGGCAGAAGTGGGTGTGGCTCCATGGGCTTCAATAGGAATCACACTTGTTTATGTCCAGTCTTTTTGTAAATCAAATGATTTAATAATTGAATATATGGGTTGATTTTCGGAGCAGTTGAACAGCTGCAGTTCTCCTGGTCTTCAGCTGGAGTCTTGCTCATTAGGCCAACTTTATTGACAGGTCTGCATTTTGGGACAGACTGTTTGAACGCAAGCACATTGCTCTTATCAGGTAGAACGAAAAGATTCCACCTCCCTATGGGTTTAGGAGAGCCTCAATCTGGGTAGGGAATGGAATGGTGAGTTCATATCTGAGCTGGACAGGTGGCGGGGACACTATGTTAAAATTCATCCCCATTCCTTTAAACACTGACCAGAAGTGTTTGATTCCAGGTACAAGGAGAAATTGCCTTCTAACTGTTTTCGAGAGCACAGAAACAAGTTGAAGTTCTCAGATTCTCTTAACAGCCAGCGCTGGAGGTTCTTGAAAAAGGGCCTGGATGATTTCAGAAGCGGCTTCCCTCCTCCATCTGACAACATCATTATCCGTGGCACAAAGGGGCTTTTACCAATTGTTCTACCTAATAATGCATCTGATGCTTCACGAGGGGCCTGGCAGAAGGCAGAAAAAATGTTTACAATACAGTCCAGGCTTAGTCCATTGCAAAAAGTCAGGCAGGATCACATTGCACAGACAGAATACTGCCTGAACCAGCATCCCCTGGTGCTCTACCCTCATCTGGAAGAAAGCGTCCCTCCAGAGGTAAAGACCACATTGTTGTTGCTGCTGTTCTTCCTCAAGATTGATCATCCTTTTAGCACATTTTAAATATAACTGTAATTGAGAACCCAGCTTTTCTCATCAGCTGTTTTAAAACAATGTTATTTCCTACAAATAGGAAGTCCACAAAATCTGACTTGTCATGGGCAGGTGACCTGAAAGGCAGGGAGAGATTTGTGCTGACATCAGTCATTGGCAAGTTTCTTAGACACCCTGCTAATATTCTGAGAATTGTCACATTGTTTGTGGTCAGTCAGTGAACTTGCTCCCACTCACCCACCAACATGTGCCAAGGCCACTATACAAAAATATGCTACTTTAATAGCCTACCACACAATTCCATATCTGGTAGATTATGCAGAGATCACCTGATTTACCTCGCTGGGCCCAGCTCTAGGTATAACTGGATGTTCCAGGATAATGAATGAATCACCCCTCTCTTGTATTAAAATTGAAAGATATCATGGGGTCTTGGCCAAAGTCTTGCCTGGTGTGGGTCCTGATTTGATCTAAATTCTGACCTGGCTCTAGAATAACTACTTCTCGCTCCAGAATCCTTCATTTCCTTGCTATGGGGGGGTCCCTTTCAACCTTCTTCTCTTGGGATACAACTGGGCCTAGTCAATGCACATCTGTGCTTATGATTTGGTGCACGGGAGTTGACACAGATGGAGTTGGTGCGAGCAGCCAGGGGCAGGGAGTGAAAATGGGTTGGAACATTTAGGCTTTCCACTCTCAGGTGGAATAGGGGGAATACTTACCATGTTTTTTTAAAGAGAGAAAGGCCAGAAGCTGGTCTTGTATTGGAGGCCACAGCGAGACCGCTCAGGGTGAGTATATTCAACTTTGGCAGCACAGTGCAGAATGCTGAGGAGGAATATACTGGTCCAAGGCTGAGAAGCAGTAAGGCAATGAATGTATTCTTTGTGCCATGAAAGCTCTTTGAATTTGGGGATAAAAAAAAGAATCCTGGCTCTGTTCATGGTGAGCTCCAGTCACAGAATGGTTCATCATATGCAGATGGGGGAGCTAATGCAGGAGTGGCTGATCTGTAACATGCCATCCACCCCCTGCAGTCTCCATGGGAACTGTGCTGGTGGAGTATTTTTGGACATGTGCGCTGTTCTTGTTTGGCTCTCAGCTTTTCAAAGACATTGTGGGCATCCTGGACCCTGAGGTGCACTTTCACAGCAAAGCGGGGTACAAGGATCGTGACCAGGAGAGCCATGCTTCTCAGCAAGTGGAGGATGGAAAAAGTGATGAAATAAGTCCCACACCATCAGCACTGTGAGTATGTGACAGCAGAGAGTGAGCAGTACTCAGGGCTGCCTGAATGCCTAGAAGGGGAGATCTAGGTTGGATATTAGGGGAAAATATGTAGCAGGAGAGTGATGAAGCACTGGAATGGGTTACCTAGGGAGACAGTGGAACCTCCATCTGGAGGTTTTTAAGCTGCACCTTGACAAAGCCCTGCTTGGGATGATTTAGCTGAGGTTGGTCCTGCTTTGAGCAGGAGTTGGGCTAGATGACCTCATGAGGTCTCTTCCAACACTAAGGGTATGTCTACACTGGAGGCTCTGTTAAGTTGACTTAACAAGGTCGACCTTGTTAAGTCGACTTAGAGAGTCCACAGTGAACACTCCTGTCGACTGCCTGTATCCACACTGGCAGGTGCTAGGTCAACGGAGGAGTGGTGCATTGTGGGTAGCCCTGGGCAGTGTTCCCTCTAAGCTGCGCGGGCGCGCGGCTGCGCAGCGGCCGTCGCACCCCCCGCGCAGCAGTAAGGAACCCCGCACAGCCCGGCAGCCCCAGCTGCTCCCTCCAACACCCGGGATCACGGCTTCGCCCCGGCCTACCGGCTCGACGCCCGGCCTCTGGGCTGGCCCTCCCCGCCCCCAAGGCGGGACAGGCAGGCTCAGGCTCGGGTCAGGAGCGCGGGCCTGTCTGCCTGCCCCACGCGGCCGGGGCAGCGGGGTGGCTGCGGCAGCGGCGGGCTCCCGGGCTCCCACCCCCCAACCGCCTCGACTTCCCGGGGCTGGGGCCAGGGCCGGGGCCGGGCTAATCCACGGCCCTGGTCTCCCAGCACAGGGCCGGGATCAGCCTCCGGGGCTGGGGTCTGCTCCCCCCCCCCCCACCGGCGGCTGCCCAGGGCCGCGGG
>ML685884.1:2805958-2819083 GCA_007922175.1 Pelusios castaneus | reverse complement strand
TGTCTTCCTTTTTCTTTCCTTCTTTTTTCTTTCTTTCTCTTCTTTCCTTCCTCTTCCTTCTTTCCACTTCTTTCCTTCTCTTTCTTTTTCTCTTCCTTCCTTTCTCTCTCTCTCTCTTCCTTTCTTCTCTCTTTTTCTCTCTTCCTTCCTTCCTCCCTTCTTTTTTCCTTCCTTTTTAAAAAAAACTTTTAAAAAATTAATTTTAAATAAAAACCTTTCTAAAAATTAAATTTCAATTCAAAATTAATTCAAATTCAATTAAACACAATTAATTAATTCTATTTACAATTACTTTAACTTCAATTAATGCCTATAATTTCTGTCGTGTGAGTTTGCACAAAAATTTTATTCAGAAAAAGTTTTGCACACGGCTTGAAAATTTTGCACACAAGCCGCCAAACCTTAGAGGGAACATTGGCCCTGGGAGGGGGCCTGGAGGCCAATTAGGTCAATTTAAGGGCTTTCCCTGTCTACACTGGCTTACGTTGACTTCATATGGTCAACTTAAGCGTTAAGTCAATTGTAAGAGGTGGTGTTATTAAGTTGACTTAAGAAAGCACTTAAGTCGACTTAATAAAAGCCCAATGTGGACACAGCAGTCTGTAGGTCAACTTAACCTTCCTTAAGTCGACCTAAGGCTCCAGTGTAGACATACCCTAAGATTCTGTGATTCTATGATCCACCTTCTGCTGCTGGGCCTGGGTCCAGTTTCCTCTCTCTCCTCTGAAATGTACTGAAAGAGAGGTGATGAATCCTTCTATGGCTGCACGTGTTCCACGCTCTACCCAGTTCACCTTTAGAAAGACTTGGGAACACACCAACTTTTCCAGTACAGGGCTCTGTTTAAAAGGGAGAGCCAGTTCAGTCAATACTGAAATCTTCTGCCTGGTTTCTCTGACTAGACACACCCAGAAGGTTCCCAGGGCTGGCCAGTTTAGCAGAGCTTCAGCACATAAATCTTTATGGGCCTGATCGAAAGCTATTGACACCAATGGAAAAAGTCCCATAAACTCCAGGGGCTGTCTCAGAAACGATCTGCTGAAGTCTCCCTGCCGACTGTAAGGATATGCACACAAATCTCTCGGTGCTGTAGGCCTGCTGAGGGCAGCCAGCTCAATAATAACTAGAAGAGACCCACCAGCAGCTTTTTCTTCCTTACCAAAAGAAAGTATGAATTCGCAAGCTGGGAGCAGCAGGTACAGAGATTATTATTGAAACCCCATTGTTCTGAAACCACAGGAATACATCTGTGCTGATGAGAGGCGCTTACAGACTGTGAATAACTGTGTCATATCCATCTCTTCAGCCTTAAGGAGTCTAAAGGCAAGAGTCCATACACATTGTTTTCCAAGAAAGAGAGTACAGCAAGGGAAAAGGCAGCCAGACGGAGCTACGTTCCTCCCCTTGATGAGAATGTAAAGCGAGTGACTAAGGAGTTTTGTGACTGGGTTGCTTCTTGGGTAAGTTGGAAATCAAACTCCTCCTAACTGAACAGTCCAGTAATGATTTGACCCAATGTTTTCAGACTTGGGTATCCAAAGGGCATCTGCATCCTAATTGGGTTCCTCAGTTAAAGTGCCCTGAACACCACAGTTTTCACAGACTTCAAGGAGGGTTGATCATGCTAAGGACCCTTGAAAGATATAGGCCACTTAGTGCCCAACTTCCATTGACAGTCACTGGGAATTTGGAGACTAACTCCCTTAGTCGCTTTTGAAAATCTGAGTTTAAATATGGCTTTAGGTGCCTTACCTTAGGCACCTAAGTCTGAAAATATTCAACCTTATGATTCTGATTTTACATAAGATTTCTGCATAATTGATGTAGCCAAAATGCAAAGCAAGCTACAAAACAGTTTTGTCTGTAATTCTGCTGTGTCCATCTGTTTACTCAATGTTTGCCTGGAAGAGGTGTGGATGGGGAGCATTGGCTAGATTGAAGTGCTTTGTTTTGAAGTCAGGGCCATTTATTTTTGGTTGACATTGGCCCAGCAATCCTAGGCATTGGGGTGAGTGAACTGGAACACAGATGTGCAAATATAGAGTGGACTATTCCCTTTCTCTATGAGCCAAATTCTCAGTGGAGTGATACTGCAGCACCACAAATGTCAGTGGGACTAGGTGACATTAAGATAGGCCAGAGTTTGGGGATGCATCTGCCATGTATTATATACACCATGCCTGGGATTATAAATGGCACTCGCATTGACGTAACTCTGGTTCATTGAAATCAATGGTAAAGCTTCCATTGACCATCATGGGAAGAGAGATAGGACAACAGTGAGTGCTTTGGAAAATCCCATCCCAACTGCTTTCAGACTTGGGGTACTTGGTTATACTTTCACTACAGCCAGTGGCCAAATACCCATTGATTTCAAAGGGAGAAAGAACAGGCCCCTAGAGCCTGAAAATGTACATAGCAGTATTCAGACATACTCTTATAGGCTATGTCTACACTTGGAAATTTAGGTTGACTTAGCATGTCCACACCTAAATTTTAAGTCGACTTAGGGGGGGACCCTACAAAGTAGACCTAGAGCGTCCACACTGGACGCCTAGGTTGATTTCTAGGGGCTAGGTGGACCTGGGACTGGTCCACGGTGGCAGGAGGGGCACCCCTTGCCAAGTGCCAGGGGGCTCAGCCTTTGCCCCATTGTACCTGGGTACAATGGGGCAAAGGGGGACAGGCACCCTGGCAGGGCATAGGGACATGGTGGGCAGGGCTCTGCCCTGCCCTGTGGGGGGGCATGCCAGGCTCTCCCTGTGCCAGCCACCCTGGCAGGGAGGGCAGTGGGGAAGTTCTGGAGAGCCCTAAGTCGACTTAGAGTTGACTTAGGGCTACTCCAAGTCTACACTGGCTTAAGTCAACTTTAGAAAGTCGACTTAAGCCAAAAGTCGACTTAAAACGAGGTTTTATAAAGTTGACTTAATTTTTCCTTAGGTCGACTTAAGCAGCTGCTTAAGTCGACTTAAGGAAAGTGTAGTGTAGATGCAGAACAAATTAAGTCGACTTAAGCAAGCTTAAGTCGACTTAATTTACAAATATAGACGCACCCATAGGGTGCCACTTAGTACAGAGACATCTTGGATAACCAGAGATTTTACAGCATTTTCTCACTGCGGTTATCTATACCCATGGATCTAAGTTAGACTGTAGTCTATACTCTCCAGACCAGTGTCTGCTTTATCTCAAGAGTCCATCTTCTGTCAAAAACCAAACTCTTCCCTTTGGGTCAGACATACATCATGGGAATTGAAGGCTTTAATTAGATTTCTTTGCTAGCCTGGTATATGTTATCTGTTGCTCATCATTTAAGGAACTCAACAGAAATACATTGTAGTAGCTTGAATATGTACAAGTACTAAAATATAAGGTTCAGTCTTCAACTGCATGGAGCTCACTCAGCAGAAATGTGTGGGAGAGGCTGTGGTAAAGGTGGCTCAAAGCTCTTCTCATCCTGGGGCTGGCTGAGGGTTGCACCAGCCTCGGGCTCAAAAACAGAGCAGCCTATGAGTTGTTTTAATATGGTCCAGTTTGAAGTGGCTCCTGAGAAGCCATTTTGCTTGGGAAGTTTGGCAGGAGTACAATGTGCTACACCCTTGATACAACCTCTACATCAGGCAGGAGCCTGAGAATTCCTCTATGCCAGGGAAATACCCAGCTGCTCCTTAAGGTACCACTATCTCTCTGCTTTATGCTGTCTGAGGGACTGAAGATCTGGCCCATTGTATCAACAAATCCTTAGAAAATCACATGTGTCAATAGCCTGGTGAAGAGGCTCAGCATAGAGACATCTTCCCAGTTCTGAAGGCCGATTATGTTTATATGCCCTCATGGTATTGCTAAGAAGGAATTTCCTGGAAGTGAGGCTGCAATGACCAAATCTCCCCCGACTGCACCACCTCAGCCATGAGCTAATAATCACTTTACATCAGTGCTTTTTTTCTAAAAAAAAAAAGGTGCCAGTAGGTTGGCAGGATTCTGTGTGGCTGTGAGGACCCTCCGCCACCGCCGCCACCCACCGCCGGGTGTCTCCAACCCCGCCGGCCAGCTCCCTGACCCCCCCTCACTTCCCCACTCCTCTCCCCACCCCCACTCCACAGGTCCCATTGTTATTGTATTATTGTAGCACCGAGTGGCTCCAGACATGGACTAGGCCACACTGATGCTGTGCAGACACGCATTTCAGTGGGAGCGGTCAGTGCTCGGTGCCTCTGAAGAGCAGCTCGGGGGTGTGACTGCAAAGGAACAGGAGCAGGCCCAAACCCTGCAGCAGATGATCTATGCCTGGAGGGATGACTATATACAGAGTCCTCCTGCCCTGCTTGAAAGGGGGTGGGAGGGCAAAAGAGTGGGATAAGCCATCTCTTCAGCCCTTTCCCCACCCTCCTTACTGGGATATCTCAAAGGGCTCCTCATGGGGTTATGTATTGATCCTCAGGGGGGCCAATTGTGGGGTTTGGCCTGGCTGTGCAGCTAGGGAAGCCACTCTGTGTTCACAGCAGTGCAGCTTAAGAAGAGGTAATGCAGCTCCACCTTGTGCTACTGTTGACAGAGAGCCCGTCTTTGCTGGGGAGCCCCCTTGCAGGAGGATCATGGAGGCAACTCCATCTAGGGAAGGCCTTGGGAGCCCAGAACCTATTACAGGCTCCAAGAAGTCCTGTGATGATAGAATCACAGACCTGAAGGGCTGGAAAGAACTTCATGAGGTCATCTAATCCAGTCCCCTGCAGGACCAAGCATTATCTAGGCCATCCCGAGATTTAGAGTCAGTTGGATGCACACAGCCCTTGGCTCCTGTGCATCTTGGGATCTGGTGAGTACTGAGTGCAGATCCATCCCTCTGTGCTGTAGAGCCCAGCCCAGTCATGGAATGTTTTGGCTTATACTGCCGATTCCTGCCATATCTGAGCAGGAATTAGGATTTCCTCGCAACACCCCTGTGATTTGGGAATCTTCCCCAGGGGAACATAGTCAAGTTTTCCCTCCCCGATGACTGAAGCCACGTCTTTCCATGGAATGGGAAGCTCTGCTCCCTCCTCCCACCCTGACACATGCAACTCCCTGTGGCTATGTCTACACTTGTTAATTTAAGCCGACTTAGCATGTCCCCACTCAAAATTTAAGTCGACTTAGAGGGGACCCTGCCAAATCGACCTATCGCGTCCACACTGGATGCCTAGGTCGACTTGTAGAGGCTAGGTGGACCTGGGACAGGTCCACAGTGGCAGGGGGGGCACCCCTTGCCAAGTGCCAGTGGGCTCAGTCTTTGCCCCATTATACCTGGGTACAATGGAGGCTGAAGGGGCAGGGACCCTGGCAGGGCATAGGAGCAGGGTGGGCAGGGCTCTGTCCTGCCCTGTGGGGGGGGGCATGCCAGGCTGTGGCTGTGCCAGCCACCCTGGCAGGGAGGGCAGTGGGGAAGCACTGAAGCCCCCTAAGTTGACTTAAAGTTGATTTAGGGCTACTCTGCATCCACACTGGCTAAGTCGACTTTCTAAAGTCGACTTAGCCAGAAAAGTCAACTTAAAACTAGGTTTAGTAAAGTCGACATTAATTTTCCTTAAGTCGACTTAAGCAGCTGCTTAAGTCGATTTAAGGAAAATGTAGTGTGGATGCAGATTAAATTAAGCCAATTTTAACAAGCTTAAATCGACTTAATTTGTAAGTGTAGATGCACCCACTGATTTCAACTCAGCACTTCCCAGGATTTGCCCAGTATGGAAAATAGACATTCCAGTAGCTGTTCCAAAGGGCAGATGTCCGGCACCCCTGTTTTTGTGCTGCTACGTAGCCCAGCAGCATTATCTCCAGTGCTCTGTAGCGTCTCTTTGCTCTGTCCCTGCTAAGAAGCAGAATAAGAGGGTGACGAAGCAATGCAGTCACTTTCCTAGCATACTAAGCCATTGTTTCTTGTGCAAGAGCTTCTCATATGATTGGATGTTTTCTGTGGTCATTGCAGCCAAGTGCTTTAAAACTGGGACTGACATTGACAGGATAGCATGGGGGTAGGATGCTCTTTGGGAAACGCTACATGAGATTTGGGGGGTGCACTTGTGATTCCAACTCTGTCCTCACCTCTGACGTTTGTGATGTCCCCACTAAGTATTGCTTAGACACTAGCCATTCTCCGCCTTCCCCAATGTTGTACCTTGTCCCCTAGCTTTGAGAGAATGCCATGATAGGTGCTAGATCTGTCAACGTCAGGGGATCATATCCCTTGCCTAGCACTCATTTATGTTCCCTAGTATCAGAGCAGAGCAGAGATGGCCTTCAGTGGCCTGTGTAAAAATAAAAAACAGATCAGAAGTTGCAAACCTTCTGACCCCTGTGCTGCACTGCATCATGTGTTGACTCATTGAGGTCATGTCTTGTTTTACTTCATAGCTAATATGACTGGGTGGGAAAGGGCTTTATGTTTTTTCTGATCATAGCAGCGCATGGTAAAGGAAAGGACCTCTGACATACTTCTTGAATTCCTCTACCAGGAAAGGAAAAAGGAACTAAGAACAGTTTCAAAACAGGGGCAATGATTTCTTAGCACCAGCAAGAAGTTATGCCCCAGGAGGTATGGGACAGGACTTGGTTTCAGTTTCTGGAAGCCCTTGCTTTTCTAGTCCAGTGGTCCCCAAACATTTTT
Source organism: Pelusios castaneus (assembly GCA_007922175.1). Lineage (NCBI taxonomy): Eukaryota > Metazoa > Chordata > Testudines > Pelomedusidae > Pelusios > Pelusios castaneus. The sequence goes on along the minus strand of ML685884.1, from coordinate 2,812,443 downwards.
GCCCTGTGTCCCCTCTTACTCCTTCATGTGCCCCACCCCCCACTGCCCCTTCCAACTGGGGCTGGGAGCAGGGCCACAGTCGGGGCCTGGGGCTGCAATTGAGGGCCAGGCATTGAGACCACAGCTGGGATCGGTAACTGGGGGCTGAGGCCAAGCCAGGGACCAGGTGCTGAGGCTGCAGCTGAGCTGGGAGCTGGGGGCGGTGGCCGTGGCTGGGCCCAGAGCAGAACTAGGGCAGAGTGGGGATGGGTGGCGCTCCCTCCTCACTCTCCATGGGGATTGGCCCAGACCCAGACATGTCCCCCACACTCCACAGCTTGGCGACCTCTGTTCTAGTCTAATATGGATCCATGTTCTGGAAACAATATTAGCTCCTTAAAAAAATGATCACTTTCTGAATGTTTCCAGGGCATTTAGGAATCTAGGCTGTGATTTTTTTTTTTTTGCAAGCGCCCAAGGGAGTTTGGCACCTAAATCAGACTGAAAGTCAGTGGGAGTTGGTTACCTCTTGGCAGGCCTGGTTTGTAATCACCCTGGTGCTCTTAAGACTGACCACAGAGTCCCTTAAGGGGCCAGTTCACACTGGTAACATGATTCAACCCTGCTGAGAAGGGAAGATAGGAGATTTTTAATTATCTGCCTAAATAAATAACAGTTCTTGGTAATCGATGTTCTGGGCTAGACTGGAACTGGGAAATGGTGCCTGCTGAACATCTAGCTCTTTTGTAAATATTTCCACCCCAGGTGTGGTATGTTTGATAATGTTTGAAACTGCCTCCTGCTCCCTCCTAAATGGTGTCTTTGGCTTATTATTGCAGGGAGGAGAAAATCATAACATTGCTGAAGATACCATCATGAGACTGTTTGATGCTGGTTATGAAACGAAGCCCACACTGGCTAGGCCTGTCGAAGTTGTGGAGATAAACAACGTGCCACCAGAGCTGAGAAAGTGTCTGGGGGTTTCATCCTCCATGAGAGTAGTAAAGAGTCCTCCCAAAGTAAGCAGGCCAGGCTGCACCTGCAGCTCTTACTACCTTCAATGGGAGTTCAGGGTGCTCAGGATCTGGACAAGGGGTTAAAGTAAGGGGGAATGCACCGGAACACAGTTCCGGGGCCCACAAACTTGAGGGGCCAGAGTTCCGGGGTCCCTAAAAATAGAAAAATCTAGTGGAACGCATGTTCCACTCTGACCTGGCTGCTGGCAGGTCCTACACCCCACTGTTGTTAATCCCAATACTTATTGTGTTATGCAGTGTTTGCTAGTTTGTGACAATAATTGCTATAGATATAAACGCCATATAAAATTATAAATATTTTTATGGAGAGATAACCGACGCATGTGGGACTGAGAAGTGGTTGCAAATGCCTGCCTGAGCTGGGGCCCGCACATGCATGAAGGGGGCCCAGACAATATGGGAAGGGGGCCTGGAGATTTGGAGGGTTCCGGGGCCCGTCAAATTGTATTTTAACCACTGATCTGGTCCAATGTTTTGTACTGTGATCTTATTGTTTTATGCTGCTCCCATCACCACAGTGTCTGAGCGCCTTCCATGGAAAATCAATAGCAAAGTCCATAATTCTATGCTCCATTATTAGCAATACAGTCTGTGTAACAATATATTTTAGCTCCAGTATTAGCTAGTATTTCATGCTGCTTCTCTGTTATATATTATCACAGCTGAGATTGGACCCTCAGTTCTACTGCACCCAAAACTTCCATGGTCCCCAGTGGAACAAAAAAGGGTTTGGGACACCCTCATTAAAGCTTTGTACACACTACAGCCTTATTGCGCGGAAAGGAGCTTTACACATTACAATGTTGCCTGTTGCACGGCAACAACCCTCTTGCCATGCAAAGATAAACCACCCAGACAATCATGGTAATGCTTACCGTGGATCGTCTCTCCCACAATAGAATGTGTGTGTACACTCATTGCTGGTTAGACAGCCTCCGAAAATGTCCCAGAGTGCCAATGGAGGCCACTCTGGGACACCGGAGCAGTCATACTTGTCAATTTCATTTCTCTAGTAGAGCAGTGAAATTGACAAGTAGGAGCGGAGCTCCAGCTGCTGTGAGTGCAGGCACTCAGGGTGGCTAGAACCCTGCTGCCACAGGGAGTCCCTCAAGCCACTCGGTTTCTTGGCTCTCTGCACCGTGGCAGCGGGGCTCTAGCCGCCAGAAGCCCTGGCGGCTGGAGCACCGCTGCAGGGATTCTCTCAAGCTGCTCAGTTTCCCAGCAGAGAGCTGGGAAACCGAGCGGTTTGAGGGACTCCCCGTGGCAGCAGGGCTCAAGCCGCCGGCACTCCTGGTGGCTAGAACCCCACTGCCAGTGGGGTCCCCATTGCTGGGGCTCTCTTGCCACGTAGAAGTCAGCAATCTTGGCAGCTGGAGAATCTGGTTCCAGCCTAAAGGATGTCTGGGCAGTGCATGGTGGGATAGGTGCCCACCATGCACTGCTCCTTCTAACAAAAATGCAAAGGAGCGTGTGAACACTCCTTTGCATTAGAAGGATTAATGTGTGGGTGGGGGAAACTGCCCTTAGGTCAACCTAATAAAGTGGGCCTAAGCATCCACACTGTCCTTAGGTTGACCTAAGGAGTCAATTTAAGGGTTAGGTCGACCTAACTGGCAGTTCTTATTAAGTTGATCTAAGCTTTCATTAAGTTGAGTTAAGGAATAAGTCGTCTTAATGAAAGCCTGGTGTGGACAGAAACTAAGTTAGGTTGACTTAAGCCTTCTTAAGTCAACCTAACTTGCAAGTGTAGACATAGCCTAAAAGTGCCATAGACTCCTTGTTTGTTTTGCTGAACTAGACAAACACGGCTACCTCTCTGTTTCCATATGTTCCTTTCCTGGTCATTGGGTTGGCATTAGAAATTCTGTCCTTGGGCAAGAATGGGGGTCAGAGCAAAGTGCAGTCAAAAGCCCATTTTATGAAGAAGCCAAGGAAATAGCCTCTCCACTGAAGAGCTGTTGAACTTTTTATGCAGAATAATGCTCTCGAAATGCCACCTGCTGGCTTTTCTGTAATGTTGCACACAAGGCAGGAAGACAGCCATACACATATTCATAAACCTTGACAACAGCATGATTTTTAAGGTAGTGTAAGGATATATGTTCATTCTGCAGGACAATGCTTTCTCAACCTAGTATAGCACGGCCGTGTGTCAAACCATCCTGCCCAAGCCATGCCATTTAAAAAGGTATAGTATGGTAGGGTATAGGAAAGGTTTGAGAATCACGGCTTTAATCAATGCTCAGGGCTGTAGACAATGTTAATTCCCAATGGCCCTATCAGGAGCTGGGTTCAAGTTTTTGCACAGGCTGGCTATGTTTGGAAAGCAGTGTTGGAGATAAAGAGTTCTGTTCTGCAAGCTACTTTTGGGAGGTGGGGTACTTTGTTTTACTCTATTTTTGGCCCTGCCTTGGGGCAGCCCTTCTGCTCAGTATAGATGAGGACAGGAGATTAATGGAAAAAGATAACTTTTTTACATGCTAACTCATTTCAGGTGAAGCCCCTTCCACAGCTCCTCTCCATCCCATAGATTCTCCCCCTCTGTTTCACTTTCTGTTTTATTACTGAGGAATATTTCCAAGGGAAATTGACTGCTTCTAGTTACCCAAGCTTTTGTCTAGTCTCTTGTCTGTGACAAAGAGACAACACGTTAGTATAGATGGAGGTAGGAGAACTTGGAGAGAATGATTTCACAGAACGACATGAATCCCAGGCCCAGTACTAGATGAAGTGTAACGAGCAATAGAAGACTCATTGGTGTTGAGAATTTAGTACTTTTTATTATATTGCAATTGCTAGGGGTAGCTAGTGCAACACCTCACACTTACATGGCAGCAATAGGATTTACATCTGCTAAAGGCACCAGAAGGAGACAGGTTTTACTCAGTTTTTCTATCTTGCACTCACCACTGTGGCATTTGAGCATCTGATCATATCCATTGACCAGATCTCATAGTCCATCAGGGGGAGGGCAAATGTTTGCATACATGTGGTGGGAAGTGAGTCAGACCTATAAACATGATTAGATGCTATTCCTAAGTATTATTCTTTTATTTTGCAGGATCCATACCAGCCCAAATTGGAGAAAATCAGGTATGGAGCCTGGTACCTTAACCCCAAAACATGGAGAAAACAAAAAGTAAATCAACCCTTTGAGGATCCAAAAGCAGAAACTGATACCATTCAGAATTTAAGGAAGCGGTTTAGTGAAAAGGTACTTTAAACATTCTTGTTAAGGGCTACAGAGCATACACTGTTACTGGAACATGCCTGCACATCATATGCTGTCTGACACACAGCAAGAGGGGAATGGTTCATCTTACCTGCCATACTGACTATAAATCATTACTAATTATACGTACTCTGGGACAGTTGGAGGCTCCAGCCATGGATCAGGGCCTTGCTGCTCGGCCCTGCAGTAATGTAACAAAAAGACAATGTGGTATGAACATCCTAACTCATGTGATCTTTTAAGACTCATCCAAGGTGATGGCAGAACAGTGCCTTCTGTAAGGGCTGATTTGAAAAGCAGACTTAAAAATTAGTCACAATGGGTGCATCTATACTTGTAAATTAAGTCAACTTAAGCTTGCTTAAGTCGACTTAATTTACTCTGCATCTACACTACACTTTCCTTAAGTTGACTTAAGCAGCTTGCTTAAGATGACTTAAGGAAAATTAAGTTGACTTTATTAAACCTCCTTTAAAGTCGACTTAAGCCAGTGTAGATGCAGAGTAGCCCTAAGTCGACTCTAAGTCGACTCAGCGCTCTCCAGGACTCCCCCACTGCCCTCCCTGCCAGAGGGTGGCACAGGGAGAGCCTGGCATGCCCCCCCACAGGGCAGGGCAAAGCCCTGCCCACCCTGCCCCTATGCCCTGCCAGGGTCCCTGTCTCCCTTTGCCCCATTGTACCCAGGTACAATGGGGCAAAGGCTGAGCCCCCTGGCACTTGGCAAGGGGTGCCCCCCCTGCCACCATGGACCTGCTCAAGGTCCCCCTAGCCTCTAGAAGTCGACCTAGGCGTCCAGTGTGGACGCTCTAGGTCGACTTTGTAAGTTCCCCCCTAAGTCGACTTTAACTTTAAGTGTGGACATGCTAAGTCGACTTAGCTAAAGTCGACCTAAATTTACAAGTGTAGACATAGCAAATGTTTGGGATTAATGAAAAGATTCAATTTTCATGTTCATTTAATGCTGATGAAAAATACTTTTCTTTCTGCTTCTGTGCATGTCAAGCCCAGATTAAACACCTTTCAAATTTGGCCGTAAAAATTCACTCCCAGTCTGAGATTAAGCCTGTACAATTCCCACACAGAAGGAATTATTGTTGGTCGTAGTCTCAATCTTTGTAAACATAGGGTCGAATTCATCACTGCTGTGAGCAGGCCCAACTCTATGGCTTTGTTGACACACAGTTTCAGCCTTATCAGAGACTAGACTCTAACTGAAAAACTCGTCCACTTAAAGTCTTAAAAGTCCCAGGAAGACCATAAATGTTTACTTGCTAGCTGGTCAAATTCCATCCAGGAATTTGACTTCCTAAATTCTCTCTGCATTTTTAACTGAAGATGATCTTTTTTTTTCACTTCCTGGACCAAACTGGGGTGTAGCATTGTTATTCAACATGAAATAGTTGGTGTGCTCCGCCCCAAAGATGGCTGATCTTCAGTGATGGATGAAGTGGTTTCTAAATATCTTACCTACCTCAGGGAAGTGTACATATGGTGAGATAAAAAGAGTTAATAGATGCAAAATGCATTTAGCTATTCAAACAGAAGTGCTGTAGAAATATTTATAATAATTGTCAGAGGGATAGCTGTGTTAGTCTGTGTACAGCAAAAACAATGAGAGCCCTGTGGCACCTTAAAGACTAACACATTTCTTTGGGCATAAACTTTCGTGAGCTGAAACCCACTTCGTCAGAAGTGGAAAATACAGTTGAGAGGTGTATATACACACATGCCAGGGTGCAGGAGGGCAAGTGTTAGCAAAGTCAGTTCAGTTAGGATAGATGAGACCTATTCATATCAGTTAATTAGAAGGTGAGAATGTGTGAACACAGACAATTACTAGTTGTAATGTGTTAACCATTCCAAGTCCCTCTTCAGATCCAGTCTGATTGTGTCAGGTTTGCAAGTCAGTTCCAGCTCTGCAGTTTCACGCTGAAGTCTGCTTTTGAAGTTTTTCTGTGGGAGTATGTATGGCAACTTTCAAGTCTGCTACTGAATGTCCGGGGAGATTGAAGTGTTCTACTGATTTATGGAGGGACCTGTGATGGTATTACTCAGTCGATGTGCGGGCAGAATTGGCAGCAAGGTTTGTTGCAGGGATAAGTTCCTGGGCCTTGTACACACTACAGAGTTATCGCGCGGTAAGGCTCCTTACCGCGCGATAACTATCAAAGCGTCCACACATGAAAGCTTCTTGTTGCGCGGCAACAGCCTCTTGCTGCGCAACATGTAAACCACCC
>ML685884.1:2774550-2805558 GCA_007922175.1 Pelusios castaneus | reverse complement strand
CAGGGGCTCCCACCACCACCCGAAGCCCCGGGCTGAGCTAGGGGGCTGGCTGTGGGCAGTGCATGGTGGAACAGGTGCCCACCATGCACTGCTCTTGTATCACAAAGGAACGTTCACACGGTGAATGCTCCTTTGCGATTTAAAGAGCAGATGTGTACACACCAAAGCGCTATAAATATAGCGCTTGCCTTGTCCCGCAATAGCTTTTATTGCGGGACAAGTTTGTAGTGTGTACATAGCCTGGGTTAGTGTTCTTGCTGTATGGCGTTTGGTTGCTGGTGAGTATTTGCTTCGGGTTGGGGGGCTGTCTGTAAGCAAGGATTGGCCTGCCTCCCAAGGCTTGAGAGAGTGTGGGATCATCTTCTAGGATAGGTTGTAGAATAGTTTTGGTTTGTAGAATTGTAAAGAAATATCAGTTCTGTGGTTTTTTTTCCTTTAAAATACAAGAGGGTGGCAGGTCCTTTTGTTATTATATAAGTTGACAATAAACATGAACCCCAGAAGGGGAGTAATTTGGGGCCAAGTTCCAGGTGAGTATGTTGTGAGAAGAGCTGGATGGGAATAGCAGCTGGTTACAACAGCAATCCCTAGTAATTGGTGACTTGCTACAACACTCATTAAAAAATGACGTACTGCAATTCAGTGTTCATGAAACTCCTGGATTTCCATAAAAACAGCAAATCAGAAATTATCACTTGAATGAACTAAACTCCATCAGAATAATTAGAAATGGAGTTTTATATTTGTGAGACTTACTGAAATAGCCTTTTTTGTCCCTTTCTTGCTGTGTTGGCTTATTGAATCAATGAGGGCATGAAAAAGAAATAAATCTGTGAGATTTACTTTTGACTGTTGCCTTAATTTGGTTTGGAAATCTTCCTAGGAGGCAGAGGTCATGCAGCTCCATGGTACACATGCTTTTAAGGAATTCCTCGAAAGAAAGGGGTACCGGAAACCTGAGGTGAGTCAGAAAGAGTGTAACAAGCCAGTTAACATGCTGAGTAACAAAGACCAGGATGCCTCTGGCCCAGTGCACTTTGGGAACAGAGTGGTGCTCACAGCTTGGTTTAAGCGTCGTCGGTTTTATCATGGTATAGCTGCGTTGAATCATTGTAGGAGCTAGCGTAGTCAGTCTGGACAGGGCTGTCTAAGGATTGCCTGAGCAACGTCAGGATTGCAGGCTGTGCAACAAGACATTGGTTTGTCACTGCCACATTACAGCCTACAAAGAGCCTGTCTCTTAGGATTCAGCGAGGATGGCCAGACTCATAGACTTTAAGGTCAGAAGGGACCAGTACGATCATCTAGTCTGACCTCCTGCAAAATGCAGGCCTCAAGACCTCACCCACCCACTCCAGCAATAGGCCACCAACCTACGACTGAGTTATTTACCTCCTACTTTAAGATACAGAGAATTCACCAGTATGTGAGCCATGCCCTGTGCTACAGAGGAAGGCGAACCCCCCCCCCCCCCGAGTCCAGGCCAATCAGCCCTGGGGGAAAATTCCTTCCCAACCCCAAATATGGTGATCAGTTAAACCCTGAGCACGTGGGCAAGTCTCAACAGCCAGTTACCCAAGAAACAACTCTCTGTAATAACTCACTTACCACTGCACCCATCGCTCGCCAGGACGATCACATATTGTGCAGCCTGGTTTAGGTTCTTCAGCCTATTAAGAAGAAACCATTGCCTTTTCCATTTAACCCATTGGCTTCAACGTCCTCCACAGCTGCCGTGCTGCGGCGGAAAGCAGAATCATTTCTGAGTGCTCATTCCCACTGGAGGTCATCGGTTGACAAAGATGGGCTTTGTAGATAGGAGAGGCACCACTGGAAGGGTTTTGCTCAGAGGACGCTGGTAACATCAGGCAATCAGTAGGTGAAGATGGCACATCCCCTTTAGAGGTGTCTGGGACTCCCTAGGAAATGCTGGACTTTGGGATGTCATTTGATACTTGGGACTATTTTTGACCATGTTATACACATTTATATGTGATAGGTTAGGCGGGGCCGCTGGGCCAAACAGTTTGACAGGCTGGCACTGAATGACCCCAGATCAGCCACCTTCAAAGAAAAATGGAGAGATGGAGACAAAAAGAAGAAAAAGGAGTGGGTGACAGCCCAGGCAGGAAGAAGCAAGGCTAGGAAAGCTGCAGGCAGAGATGGAACGAAGGATCCACAAGAGAGATTGTCCCTCCCCTATATTTGTCAATAAAAGCCCTCCTCATCACCTACAAATAAACAATATTCTCACCGTCCGGGCTCTAGATGCTTTGACTTGCACATTTTTCACCCACCCCAATTGCAGTCATTATTCCCCTGGTCTTCCTGATCTGTGCTGTGCCCCTGTTCTTGGCCGTACCATCCTTCTATTCATCCTGTTCCTGTTCACCTTTCCCTTCAGAGAGTGAGCTCCCTTCTACCCTGGTCTCCCCACTCGCCTCCCAGATGAGTCTCTTTTCTCCCTCAGTCTCCTGATTCCACCTTCATCTTCTAACCCCAAATCAGAGTTTCCCTTTCAGCCCTCTCCACACCAGAGTAGGTTCCATTACCTACCTCATGCAGAACATCTGTCTTCCTGCTTGTAGTTGCACCCCCAGCTGTCCCATCCCAGCTCTGGAATCTCTTTCTACACCCAGTCAGCTCAAACTGGGTGTTGTGCTTCTTGGTCCTGGTGGACTGGGAAAGTTAAGATTGCAGTGATTCCTCAGGGGGCTGGAGGTGCAGGGAGCCAGCAGTGTGAAAGGAAGAGAGAGATGTGAGCAGTCAGGTGTGGGCAGACAGCACAAAATGGCAGGGCTGGAGCTGGGGGGTAAGGTGGCCGGTGGGGCTCTCATTAGACGCAGCAGATTAAGCCTGTCCTTTCACACTGGTCTGGGCTCCTCAGGAGGACAGCCAGATTCTGTTGACTGAAGCACTGAGAACAAGGCCAGGGAAGGGGAAAAGCAAAGGGAGAAAGGGGACCCAAACACCACAGAAAATAGCATGATTCCTGAGAGATCAGACTGTGAACTGGTGGTGGGTCCACTTCCCCTAATTCTTGGGCTCTTTTACCTCTCCCTTGGCTCTCAGCGGTTGTGCCTCATTGAACCAAAACAGGGCAAACAACATGGTTTCCTTTGCCTGCCCCGGGCCAACAGCCATTGGTTTTGCTTCTTGCTCCAGGTAAGTAAGCAGGGCTGGCCCGACGGTATATGTGAACGAGGCAGTCGCCATGGGCACCAGGCTTTAAGGGGTGCCAAATCAGACAGAAAATAACTTTTGTTTCTCAGTTAAAATATATTAACATGTTATTTTTCTCTATGTTGAATTGGTGCAGAGTGGAGCCAAAGTCAGTTCACCTAGGGTGCCAAAATCCCTTGAGCCGGCCCTGTAAATTAAGCAGCACTTCAGTGGCTAAACCTCCTCCTCTCACAGCTCCTTCCCCTCCCCAGAGAAGCTACAAACTTGGAGGAACCTGTGTGTGTGTTTTGCTAGGACACTGTCACGGACAGAGAGATCTTATTAATTCTCTGGGACCGAGGCTCCGACTACTTCCTGTAAAAGGGAGCAGGAAGTAGGGCTGGATCTGGGCCAAAGTCCATTGGAGCTCAGTGCGCTCAGCCCAGTTCCCAGTGAACAGCTGTCCACAGCTGTTAGAGACTGCAGCTGGGCACCTTTCAACAGCTCTACACTCATGCCATAAAAAAAAAAATCTATATTAAAGCACTAAGCTCGCTGGCATCTTGAGACCTCTGGGACTTGTTCTTTTAGTTACTGTATTTAGTAGCTGGCCACTTAAATGTAACTGTGCTTTATATATACATTTTCTTTTAGTTTCTGCTGCAAATGCTGGATGCAAAGGATGGCAAAGGAGCAAAAGAAGGGACATCAAAGGGCTTTAAAAAGACACAAGGAGCCCAGGGTAGGATTTTCCTCCACACCCGTTAATTAATGCAAAACTCTGACTGTAACTCCTTTTTCTTCCTTCTAAATAAACCATTCTGAAGACTCCCTTAATGGTTGCTTCTGAGCTGTGTTGAGTTGGTTTATTTTCCTTTTCTTCCTCTGTCATTGCTTATCAAGTAGATCTGAAAAAAAAATACTTGGGATCCCAGACCCAGGCCAGCTGTCCCAGCTACTCAGCCATTCTAAGAGTTGGCAAGGACACACTATAATGTTCTAAAGATTTCAACTCGCCTCTACTGCACTGTGATAGTTAGTTGTTTTAACCAGCATGCCATAGTTATTTATTATGTGTATGAAAGTAGTGCCTACAGGCTCCTGTGGCGCTAGGTGCTGTACAAAGATAGAATAAGAAACATTTGCAGCCCAAGGATCTCACAATCAAACTGGACGAGGGAATATGACTATCCCGCTCTGATAGATGAGGAAGCCTGATAGCTGCCAATTTATTTATCTGTCTGCAGTGGGTTAGCTCTAACCTACCCCAGTGAATACCCCATGAGTAACATTAGAGGCACCTTGGCTGACATTTGTGCTGTGTGTCCAGGAAATGCAACACAGAAACTGCAGCCAAAGGAGAGAGGAGGCAAAGGCGTCTTTAAGCCTGGTTCATGCTCTCTCTGTGTTGGGGGCCACCAGTGTAAATTAGAGCAACCCCATAGGTGCCTATGGGCAGCTCCACAGCAGCCTAGGAGCCCTGTAGCATGTATACTACAGGACTCCCTGGCCACTCTGGGGCAGCGTTTCCAAGGAAGCCTGTGTAGGACTGCCTATAGGAGCTCTATGCTGTACCTGCCCTATGCGAACTCTTTGCTGGCTGGTCGCAGCATACAGGGGCTTTCGCAGGCGTCAGAGTCCCACCAGTGAAATCAGTGGAGTTACATTGGCTTCAAATGTAATGCAAAGGTGAACCAGCCCCTTGGCTTCTGGCCCAGCACTGAAGCATGGGTCAGAGGTTGCAGGAATAAAAATATTGAAGTGTACTTCTCAGAACCCGGAGATACAATCCTGGAGCGGTTCTTGAAGCGATCCCCAGCTGGGAAGGAGAGTTTATCTGCAGGATCTCACTCCGGGACAGGTTGTTATACCAGGAAACTAAGCTTGACAGTAACAAATGGGTGGTTATATCATTTAAACTCTGCTTTTAAAAAAATGAATGGCAATGGAGTACATTGTAGTGCCGACACAGGGCACTTATGAATCAGAAGTTCTTATCATGAATGGTACATTCAAAATAAGCAGCTGCTTCAAAGCAAATATTTCTGTTACAGTATCAATAAAAAAGTGATACATCTTCTCACTCAATAACACCAGTTTCAGATTCACCATTTCAGCTGCACTGATGTGAGCAACAGGGAGAAATTATTGAGAAATGTCCCTAGAGTGGACAGAGCCTACAAGACAAACCTGAGAGCATCAGCTTTCCCATTGGAGTCAGGGAGCTTGAAAATTGTAGTACAAGCTATATTATTATTATTATTTGTTTATTTAAATACAAACAAAACCAATGAGTGTATAATTTAACAACTGCTTTAATATCTCTTGAATTAACTATATATATTTATGTTAGCATTTACCTTATAACAACTTGGAAATGTGACTTCTAAAGTTTTATTGGGAAAAGCTATTTTTTCCAGTCTTACTTTTCATCAGCAAAATATCTAGATGGTGGCTTTATGTGAGGAGCTATTCAGAAACGTGATTCTGTAAACACAGCATTATGGGCTTCCACGTTTATCACTTTATATGATAAATACATCTTTTTCTTCCAATTGCTAGAGCCCAGCAAACAATCCTGGTAGCTGAAAGACAAAGTGCTTCTTTTCGATTCATCCTCAAGGGTAGTCCTGACACTTTGACAATTGCACATAAAGTTCAGCTGGAATACACTTCCATTACTGGTGAATTTGATCCATAAGTTTTTTTTCCTTTTTCCTTCATATTCTTCTCCCCCCTCCCAGCAAGATGTTAAATATTCAGTGTTAATATATTCTTAAGAAATGAAAAGCACCCAGGTATATAATGTTTCATTAAACTATCAGTGATAAACTATGTCAGAACAATGCTCCCTTATAATTCACTTACTTTATTTTAATGCAAGTTCATGAACCTTTTCAGATTCAAACAATATAGTTACATAAAAATCAAAAGGCTAATAGAAATATTCCAAGGTGTCTAAATGTGTACTGTACTATACATGTACTATATTTGGGACAATGGCAGGTTAACAGAGCTCATTGTATTGACATTTTGAGGAACATCTTTCAAGCAGCAAGGCAAAGCTGCATATGGGTGTGGAGTGTGAGCAAAGGCAATGTACAAAAAGAAAATCACAGCGAGGATGTGCAGGGGAGCCCAGGTTCCACAACTCTTCTCATTCAGGTCCTAAATCAACATGTGTTTAACTTTAAGCAGGTGCTTAAATTCACCCCATTCAGCAAATCACTAAAGTGCATGCTTAAAGTTAAGCATGAGTGCTTTGGCGGCCTAGGGTCTCAGTGAAAATGTCCACGTTAGTAAACACATGTCATGTGTATAGAAAGGAAAGCCTCTTTTAGATTATGAACTCACTGTGTTTGTGCAGCCTTTCAGAGTACTTCAGTGCTGCACTGTGAAGACTGCACACTTGTGCTTCCATAAATTTGAATGACATTTTTCATCCTCTTAAGCAATGACACTAATAGATTAAGAACACTTTATACTGAAAATAGATTCACTCAGACATCCAATTAGCTATTCTCTTTTCTTACGAGATAGCTGATAATAAGATCTTATTAATAGGTTTTAGAAATCAAATTCCAACCATTAGCTAAGGAGAAAAAGAACAGATTTTAAAAATGAGTTCCTCAGACTGGATGTAGATATCTTTCCAAATTCTTTGTCTCCTGCTAATCAATTGTCTAAGGCATACAGTGTTTTTATACCAGGTTTTACTGATTGCCATTCCAGGATCAAGGATCTGTAATATAAAGTCACAACTCTTAGACTGACTTACCCGAGTTGGCAGTTTAATCTTTACCAGTACAATCCTTTAATCCTGCATTCGAATCTGTCCTCATCACTTCAAGAGGGCCCAAACTGGGTAATGAAATTAAGTTAAATTGAAATAATTGTCATATCTAATCTGTGCTAATGGGATCTGAAATCCCTACCAAGCCAAAAAAATCCCTCCAAAGGAGAACACAAAAAGGGCAGTACAATGTTAAGAAGTCCAATTGTAAGCATTAAGGTACAATGTGGAAGTTACAAACAGAATAATAAATTTATTTGGCTTTTAAAAGAAACAGAAAACAAAAACTCAACCGGTAATCAACAGTACTCGCAAATAGAAAAATAAATTTATCAGCCTTAAGTCTCTCCTGCTAAAAATAAAATCAGTATAAATCATAAAGATAAGGAGTTATTGGAATTTACCTTCATGAAATATGGTGGTTGTTTCATCATCATAAGAATGTGTGGGGGAGACATACAGAAACAATTCAAGTTCTTGGCTGATAGTTCTTACAGGACATAGCTCTCCACCTTAGAATTATCCCTTGAATTAAAAAAAACACCTTGTAATGTGCTGCTGTCTTCTTGTAACAGAACTGAAAATCTGTATCAGCTTTTTCCTGATTGTGACATGAAAGTAAATGGGGAGGGGGGAAAAAATCCAAACCAAATAAACAAAAAAACAAACAAACAAAAAAGGAAAAAACGACTGCAAGAGGAAGAGAGAATGAGAAAGTCTTTAAATAAGCTGAACTTTCACATTCCATTTTAAACTTCCTTTGTTTACATTCCAAAGGACCAGTTCAGCCCTAGTATAAGTGGGTGTGGAAATCAGTGGACCTGTGCTTATTGACACAGCAGCTGAACGTATGAACCCTATAGCACGACTCTCTCGTACTATTAAAGTGCAGGGGAACACAGAGAAGCAGGGAGTGGTATTTGTGAATGTCCTGGGAAAAGAGGGAAAAGTTAATAGAACATGGTAGGGATGAAAATAAAGGAGGTGGGGAGTCTGTTCTCTGGCTTTCCATACTAATAAATCTTGGAGAGAAGAGCAGGAGAAAGCAACACTAATGGACAACATAGAGATGGGCCCATGTGGCAAAGGCTGGATCTACATCAGGATCCACATTTCCTCCCAGTTTGTGGAGATAGCACCTGGTGTAAATACCTCTTACAGAGGTAAGCCCAAACAGGGACATTCTTAACTGAATCTGAACTCCCCAAAAATGAGTGGGATTTGGATAGGGCTAGACCAACCATACAGGTGAACTAGGCAGTCGCCTAGGGCACCATGCTTTAAGGGGCACCAAATTAGATGGAAGAGATTTTTTTACATATGTTATCTCTTGAAACATATGCAGGAGGGGGTACCAAAAATCAAAGTTCGCTTAGGGTGCCAAGAACCCTTGGGCCTGCCCTGGATTTGGATTCATTTCAACCTGGGCCTGCCTCTAGTTTAATAATATACAAATTTTCCCTCATTTCTCTTTTTATTTCTCCTTTGTAACCCTGCTGTAGAAGCCTGATTTTACCAGCCATTTCTAAAAAAAGTGGCTATTATTTATTCCCACTACCTTCCCCAGGGGACTCCCCTCCAACTGGTCAGGCCTGGGAATGTGGTTTTACTCTGAACCACCCCCAGGGCTTTTGGCAGGAGCTCCCAGCTGGGCTGGAACCAGCCCTGGAATCTGAACTTCCCAGTTCCCAGCAGCTCTCTGGAGTATTTTATAGGCAGCAGCTTTTCCTGGATCCCGGCTCTGAGGGGCATGGAATAATTTTGTTTTGCCCAAACTTGGATTCAGAGGAAGTCACAGCAGAAAGCAGCGGCCTGATCTTTCCAATCCCAGCGCGGGGACTTTCCACAGAGCTGAGCAGTGAGGGTGAAAAAAGAAGGAAGAGTGGCACTGCCTTGGATGTAGAAGGAGGCTGGCAAGACCCCCAGCCCATGCTGGTGGGGGAGAGGGAAGAGGTGGCTCAGGGAAGGCAGGATCTGCCAGGCGGGGGGGTCTGGCTGACGGCCACCAGGGCTGCACCACCCGCCCGTCCCTGCAGCAGGCTGCCCGGGGCGGCTCCCGCCCCTCGGCGAGCGCTGGGGAAGGGCAGGCTCCGCCCCGCGGCCCGGGCGGGGCAGGGCTGGGGGGAGCCGAGCCCCGGGCGGAGATATAAGGCGGCTCCGGGGATCGGACCGGGCGTATCCCCGCCATGGCTGCAGGCGACTCGCCGCTGTCCCAGCCGCCTTCCCCGCGGCCGGAGGCCGCCTCCCCGGCGGGCGGGCTGTGGACGGCGCTGCTGATGGGGCTGCTGGCCGCGCTGCTCGCCTGGTTCTGGTACGGCCGGGGCGGGGAGGAGCCGCCCGCCGAGCCGGAGCAGCGGGGCGGCACCGAGCAGCCGGCGGGGGAGCCCCGCGGAGCAGCAGGTACCCGCCCGGGACAGGGGGCGCCCCTGGGGCTGGGCATTGGGCAGGAGGAGCGGGGCAGCTTCCTCCGGGCTGCTGCAGTGCGGCGCTGGGGGACGGGCTCTGGCGCAGAGCCCGCCCCGCTGGGCTGCCCATCAGCCTGGCCTGGGCCCGGCTAGACACTGGGACCAGCCCCCTGCAGGCTCCGAGCGGACAGGCCTGGCTTTGTAAGGCTTTGCAGACCTGCGCAGGCAGGTGGGTCGGCTCATCTCCCTCTGGTTACAGATGGCCCCGTAACACCTAGAGATCACTGGGCACTGCAGTGTTTGGTGGCTGATCAGGGCAGCTCAATTTTGGAGACTGGGAACATAGTGAATCCGTTTAAGTAGGGGTTTAACAATGGGAGGTGGGTCTCAAACTGGGGGGTGTGACCCCTCAGGTGGTGTGAGGTTATTATTGGGGTCATGAGCTGTCAGTCATGAGCTGTCAGTCTTCATCCATGCCATTGGCATGAGAGGGGCATCACTTTTGGGGGGGGCAGAGGTCACAGCCTGAAATATTTTCACAAAAAGTTGGAGACTCCCTGCTCCAGAGTGCTTCTGAAGCTTGCATTTGGAGTTCAGCAACCAAAAAACCAAATCTGAAGCTCCTGAAAATGGGGTGTGTGAGTGGATGGTATTAATGGCTAGAGATGGCTTCAGGGACAATACATGATTAGAAAATTAAAAGCCTGGTGGGTGGGAGGGGCAAATGCTAGTACTGGTAAGTTGTGCAAGTGCTAGGAAAGTCTTCTATGGTTTTGCATAGTAAATAAAAATATCCAGAGTTTCTGGACCTGCATGTCAATCTGGTTGTAAAAACACAATATATGAAGGTCTAAAAGGAGGGGACTCCCACAAGCACAATGGACACTTTGAATTTTCTGCAGTTACAGCTGTGTAGTAAATATATTGATTTGCAGAGGTTTAGAAGATGATGTGGGATGGATACTGATCAAAGTTTGTCCTTGCTCTTTAAGACTTGATTACTGAATTTGTTTGTAAGAGCTCTTGCCCAATCTAACTACAGTAATAGATGTGTATAACTTGCTACAACTATAAAAATGTCTCTAGCAAATCCAAACAGCAACATCTAGAAACTAACTTAACTCTTGTGAGTCATGAACAGTTTGTTTTCTAACACTGAAACCAAGTGGCATTCTGGTTACCGGTAACTAAATCTTTTCATATTGTATTTAATTAGAGCCTCTCCTGGAAAACAGTGACTGTGTCCTGTCGGAAACCACAGCCAGTGTCCTGGCTAGCCCTCAGGAATCCATAGAGAATCTGGCAACTACACCAAGAGGAGAACATGTCTCATCTCAAAGTGATGATGCTCCTGGAGAATGTCCAGAAACAGAGTCACTGGTCAAGGAACCTTCCACTCCTCTAATGAATTACAGTGAATTCTTAAGAAGTGAAACCATTGGTTCCTCTCCAGCAGAATCAGAGGTACTAAAGCTACCAGAGGGTGAGGCACTATGTTGGGATACTTTGGCAGGAGCATCTCCTTCTAGTGGCGTGCACAAGGACAAAACTGAACAGCCGGCTCAGACACTTGAGTATCAGGACTTAGTTGATCATGAGGATTGGGAGGTTGTCCCTGAACATTCAGCCTGCGGAGATGCTAGTAAAAACAACAGTGCTGTTAACGCTGATGCCAGTGACAGCCAAAACAACAAAGAATTGGAGCTGGCAGACTTCCTTGAGGCTGATTCAAAAGCAAAGAGGGTTGCAGCTGTGCCCCCAATGCCTCAGAATATCCACGTGAACTTCCGTGTGCATTACATCACGCACAATGATGCACAGCTGATTGCTGTCACTGGTGATCATGAGTGTCTTGGTGAGTGGCACAACTACATCCCACTCAAGTGTGACAAGGACGGGTTCTGGTCTGACACTATTATCTTACCAGCAGATACCAAAATAGAGTGGAAGTTCATTTTGGTGGAGAACAGAAAGGTTACACGTTGGGAAGAATGTAACAACAGAACACTTATGACTGAACATGAAGATGGAACAGCCCATCAGTGGTGGGGGTATCACTGAACGAGAGCTCAGTAGAAGCTGCTGACCTGGCAAAGAAGATGTTTAGACTAAGCATGGGGGCCTTCTAATTTTATTCCAGTTTCCAGTAAAAACTTCTCTGGATTGTAGACCTTAATGCACATCCTATACCAATCTCTGCTAGAATTGTCTGCTCCACAGATCTTTCCTCTGCTTGAGTAGCTATGGCTCTAGGAAGGCATCCTCCGTGTGAGGAGATGCCTAAGTTGAGGTTAAACCAAAATATTTTGAATGATATCAAATGTACGGAGGCAGAAGCAACACTTCAGACAGCTCCTTGTGTGATGCTAAATCATGACCCTAAATGTCACTTGGTATGAGGGTCAAGAGACAGTGGGATGAGTAGTGTTTCTGTTCTGTTGGGTTTTTTGGGGTTGTTAGGTGGGGGGGTTTTTTGTACGAGTGGTTTAAGGTTTTTAAGATCTGGCTGAATACAAGAGGAGGTGTAGCTAACTACACTGCACTTGTGGCTTGTTATAAATGTTTTTAATTTATTGTACTGTACAAGTAAGCAATAAATGTACTATATTTTCAGATTGACTGTCCTTCATGTGACCCTTTGATGTAACTGGAATTGTCTTTAAAAGGTTATTTTTATAATAACTGGACCTGCTTCCTTCTAGGTGTCAAGTGTTCCCTGAAAGGTGAACTGCACCTTTCAGGATCAGGCCCTCTTTCCTGCTATAAAGTCTCCCTCTTCTTCCTCAGCCTTGCTCTGCTACCTGAAAAGGAAATAGTTGGCCAGCCTTAAAGTTCTGATCAGAAGATGATCCACAGAAGGCCAAAGTTCAGAAGTGACCACCTGACATGTTTAATAAGTAACTTTCCTTTCACTGGGAACAGGTACAGATTTCCAAATAGACGTTGTAATCGTTATCTTGGGAAAATCGTTTGGCAATGTTTGCACTTCAAACAAAACAGAGGCTGCTCTGGAAGGTAAACAAAGCTGGCATTTCTGTCCTGAACACTAAAATCACGTAGGTATACTTGGGCTAAAGAAGACGTTTCTTGAAAATGGTCTGTTGGAAGGGCCATCTAGGCTGCCTGTGAGAAGCCCTGCTACCTTGTGTTCTGCCACTTCTACTCTGCACTGCAGTTGACATCTGCTCTCCAGTCAGTTGATTCACTAGCATAAAAAGTGCTCCTAGCATTGTTTAACCTAGCTTGAAGAAAGCATGGGGGGGAGGGGGCTTCTGGTTTGGGAGGTGGGAGCTGCTACCTGGCCAACTAACTGTTCTGTGTAAGATTTAAAATCTTTCCATCTCGTGCCTAGAATTACCTGCATTACGCAAAGGACCGAGTTGCAGCGCATGCTCTGCTCAGATAGCCTTCAGCTGTAGAAGACTTCCACTTCATAATAACGTGCGAAGGTGTCATAAGTTCCGGGTTATGGCCTGGACAGGGCTCTTCTACTGAAGTAGACGTCCTTGACTCAGGAGCTTCCACCTTAAGGAGAAGGGAGACATGCTCTAGCTAGTTAGTCAGAGGTAAAAACAGTGCATGTCCTGTGGCACCTTAAAGACTAACAGATTTCTTCAGGCATAAGTTTCATGGGTTCCAACCCACTTCATCAGATGCATGCTTTCTCATGCATCTGATGAAGTGGATTGGAGCCCATGAAAACTTGTGCCTGAAGAAATCTGTTAGTCTTTAAGGTGCTACAGGCCATGCACTGTTTTTGCTGTACACAGACTAACACAGCTACCCTCTGGAAAGAATCGGTATCGTTTCACCCTATCCAGTCCCTGGAAGAGCACTATTGCAAAAGATCTCTGATCTTGGCCAAATAGCATGACATTGCCCTAGCTCCATTCAGGGTATGACAAAGGCCCTCCAAGGGAGAAGTAAAAATTCTTCAGAATGAGGATGTGCATTTTCTGGTTCTTATGAAAGTTGGGCTGAACCATGCTGTATCTTATGCAAACTCAGAAATTCCCTTCTAATGCTGTCTGTGGATGTGATCCTGTCAATGTCCAACATTTCACAAGGCTGGAGACTTGGTATACAGTGCCTACTTTGTATCATGATAACATACAAGCAAACATTTTTAACCTTCATTTCTTTTCCTTGGAGCAGTAGAGGTTTTGTAAAAGGAGAAACCTCTTGTTTTGACTACTGGGGGGGGGGGGGGGGTAATAATTGTCCTATAGGGGCTGGGGAGAAGAGAAATTAGTTAAACTGTGCTGTTAAAAGCTAATCTTGTTTCCGAAAAGACCAAACAAGATAAACACACACACAAGATAGGGAAGGAGAAGCCAGCAATAATAAAAGACCCAACTTCCAGCCTGCCTGTGAACTCTCACTTGTAACCTCCTTGCTGGAAAAACACAGGCCTGGTACGTGATATAATGACCATACCAATACCCGCTATGCTGTGTAGCAGCCCTGGGCTGTTCAGGACATTGCTTTTAGCTGCCTTTCTGATAACTGCCTGAGAGTAGGGTTGCAGAAATGGCTGGGTAAGCCAGACTTGTATTGGAGAGAGGGGCAGGAAAGAGAAGAAATAAGGTGGGGAAGGAAAAAAGGGATGGAAAAGTGACAATTGTACACTCCGGTGGTTAGAATTTTATGGGAGTCTGTGGAGATGATGTTCCCCTAGTCCTCCTCCTGGCTCAATGGGGTCAGGACATCTCAGAGTTAGGAGGAGGAAGGTCCAGTTCTTGGAGTAGATTCCATGTTCCCAGGAGATGGTGGGAATGGCTGCTGTGATGAGAGTTTTCTGCATCTATGGTTAGTCAGCTGCTGCTGCATCTGCTAAAAATTCCCTCCCCCCCCCCCCCCCAAGTCTTCCCTTTTAAAGAATCCTTTAAAGTGAGAGATGGATGGAATAGCTCAGTGGTTTTCAAACTTTTTTCCTCAGGACCCAGTTGAAAAAAATCATGCCCACAACCCAACAATCACATCTTTGAGCAACGCATTCCAGTCTTGTGGCGGTGGCAGCGGGGGGCTCCATGACACAGTACCTGAGAGTCTGCGACCCAATACTAGGTCCCAATCCATGGTTTGAAAACCACTGCTAGCTCCTCCTCATTATGTCCACTGGTTAGATCTAATTTCCAGCACTAACTTTGGATCACTGTTTTCCAGTTCTACGCTTTTTTGTTTACTAGCGTGATCTTAACACTCCTTGGATTTGAACTAATTCAGCCTTGTTTCCCTTTTCCCATCAGCGTTTAGAGGTACGGGGCATTGGAAACTCTCATAGACATTATCCACTTTCCCACAGTTGAGCACACAAGGAGGGTAAATTTGTAGGACCAGTTATTACAGCAAGTACTGTTACCACCAGGTAGTCTGAACTAAACAATTAGGTACTTCTTGGGTGAAGCGCAGGGTCAGAGCAGCCACTCAGCTAAATGTGGTGTTTCTTTGGTGTTTTAAGAGAGGACTTGGGCTTCTTCCAGGGGTGGCTGCAGTACTGCTGAGGACTGACTGACAGGTATAGGCCGGAATGCTAGTAGGACCTCTGTGGTTTGTCTTTAGGGACCCGTGGGGAGTACTTCTAGTTACTGCATCTGCTGAGGAAGGCCCAACTCCAAGACTGTCTGTTTCAGCAGAAGGTTGGAGATCAGTTTTGTTGCCAGTCCCTGTCACAAGAGGCCCAAGTGAGGGATGTTTGGAAGATGGCTGAATTTGGAGTCTCTGAGTCAGCCAATCCTCTCTGTTTGCAGGATCCTGCCCTGTGGGTGACTTTGGACAGAAAATGAACTTTGCTGAATGCTGTAAAATAGCAGCTTCCTATATCAATTTCAGGTACCTCCTTGCTAGTTGATGTAGCAAGTTACTACTGTGATGTTTGGTCCAGATCCTCACTGCTTTCCCCCGAGCCTCTTCCTGCAAAGGTAGTACCCCCATCTCTTCTGCTACTAATGTACCTGCCTGGATCTCCAGTGGAACGATGTGTGTGGGAACTTCTCCTGAGGGCTGGGACCCCTGTGCCAAATGGGAGTGTATGGTAACGATCTGTCTCTTCAGGCCAGCATATGTTCTCAGTCCACAGAAGGCCTTGAGGTGGGCTCTCCTTCCAGAAGCACATGGAGTCTTTGCTCAACTTTGAGCCACATAGGTTGCCTGTCTGCCAGGGAAAGTTGGAGCCTTGCTTATAGTCTCCATTCTTTGAGGGTGAGTGGAGGGTGGGCCATATCTACAAAGGAAGACCAACACTACTCTGCCCAGCCCCCCCCCCACCCCCAGCATCTGAGACCTCTTGTTGGTCCACAGGACACATGACACCAAGTTGTGTTATCAACTTCAGTGCTATCTGTACTGCTTCTGAGAGGGTATTTTAGTGCTGACTCAGAAGCTGGGAGGGGGTCAGCTATCCTTTTCCAGTTTGCTGACTTCAAAGCCCAATCCCATGGAGCCCAACTTGTGGAGGGAATTCATGGCTCTGGGTGGATGTGGGCCTTTCATTACCCAGTCTTCTGGATGTTGATTCACCTAACATTTTCTTTGCAAAGACGTCCTGATACTCTCCTTGGTGAAGGCCCTGGGAAATGATGGTAGGCAGAAAGGAAGTGTATCAAACTGAAAGTGGCCTGGAGTCAGGGTGAAGTACAGGAATGTATGATGCAGCTGAGCAATGGGGGTGTGTGAACAAGGGAGGTAAGAAAATCCATGGAGTAGCACTGAACTGAACTCTCTACAACTTTAAGTGATTGCATGTCAGCAAAGCCTCTGTTCCTGTGTGGGAATGAGCAGCGATGGGTTAAACCTTTACGGAAAGGGTGGTGAGGTCCATAAAACCTCCTGAAGGAATCAAAGCACATAACAATCCTCTTGTATCAGCTTTCTCTTGCAAATGCCTTGTGATCCCTTCCTTTGGAGATCAGCGTTAACTGAAGATGGGAAAGCAGAGCTGATCTGGGGTAGAGATCCTCCCCTTTGCCTCCCAGCCACCCTTCTCATCCTTTTAGGAAGCTGGTAAAATTGTCCTGTTGTCCTAGCAAAATCTGCTGCTAGGTCCTGGGTTGGGTGGAGAGACGTGGGGCCCCTGCTTGATGTCCAAATGGGCAGTGAGAAGGAGAGAGAAGGGAACCTACTCTTATTTAGAGATGGGGGGAGGAGTATTTGCTACCTCTTCTCTCTCTCAACTCCTTGCATCTAGAACAATGGTTCTCAACACATGATATCCTCGGGCCATACAGGTAGAATATGTATATTGTGTGGATGTGGCCTACGTGACAGGTAGGAAGTTGCATATGTGGCCTCCAATGGTAAATAGTTTGAGCACCACTGACCTAGAGACTTTGGGTAGCAGAGAACAGAACAGATGGTGGAAGTTAGTGTGTGGGGGGATGAGAGAGGAGAAGGAGCTGTGGGGAATGGAATAGATCCGTTACATGCATGTTTGTTTGTTTGTTTTTATGACCACCTGGAGGCCAATAATTGTCCCTCAATCATTTTTGTCTGACACATATCTCAGGATTTGGGTCACTGGATGACATTTTGGTCTATTTTGCAAGTTGTGGATCCAAAAAGTGTGGGGCCTGGGCCTGCAGATATGGTGGCGTGCTTCTGAGAAAGTCAACTAAAGGTGTGATTTGTTTTTGGTTTTTTTCTTAATGCTATAGCTGACCTCAGACTTTTCCCAGAGAACATCTACTCTGGGCTGAGCTTAGGATATCAAATTCCAAAGGAGGCTTGAAAATCTGTCTAATCATGGACAGCTCTGTTGAACCCCTCTGGTGCCCCATAACAATAACGTGCCTGTTATTTATCGATGACCCTGCTTTCTCTAGTATAGAAATAGAAGTCCCTAAAGCCTGCTAATCTGGCACCTTTCACCAGTACTAAATGCACTTCAATAAATAGTCTGGGTTTCTTGTTTAAAGCAATAATTTATATACCTAGCCAATTCAAGGCAGAATAAACTATTTGTGCAATGATGTAATTAGTTAATGGAGACTGTATTAGCCTTTTTTTAGCAAGTGATGAAAGTGACCGCTACTCTCAAAGGACACAGTTCAAGGGGAAAGGTATTACAGGAATCATTAATCCGTCACTTGCAGGTCAGTGCCTCTTGTGTCAAATTGCCTTGCGATTTTAAATGCATTGTTACTAATTTCTTAAATGGTGGTACTCTGTGAATTTAAAAAGCATGGATAGTGTATACTCTTCAGTTTGTGAATTGATTTATAGATACATTGGAAGCCTGCCTGAGAGGATTAACTGCAGTATTAGATTAAGATGTTCACCAGAAAGCCACTTAACCTCTACTAGAATAGACCACTTAATGCAATGATGAACATTCTTCGAGTTGAACACTAACCCTGTCAAGGAGTAAAGTCTCATAGACTCATAGACTTTAACGTCAGAAGGGACCAGTATGATCATCTAGTCTGACCTCCTGCAAAATGCAGGCCTCAAGACCTCACCCACCCACTCCAGCAATAGGCCACCAACCTATGACTGAGTTATTTACCTCCTTAAATCATGATTTAAAGACTTCAAGATATAGAGAATTCACCGGTAGGTGAACCATGCCCTGTGCTACAGAGGAAGGCGAAAAACCCCCAGAGCCCAGGCCAATCAGCCGTGGGGGAAAAATTCCTTCCCAACCCCAAATATGGTGATCAGTTAAACCCTGAGCACATGGGCAAGTCTCAACAGCCAGTTACCCAAAAAACAATTCTCTGTAATAACTCAGAACCCACCTCATGTACCCTCCCCTCTTAGGCCACTTGTAAATCCACCACATGTAGCCCAATATCAGTCAATTTCCAAAACAGGCTAATCATACCATCCCCTCCATAAATTTATCAAGCTCAGTTTTGAAAGCAGTTATGGTTTTTGCCCCCACAACTCCCCTTGGAAGGTTATTCCAGAACTTTACACCTCTAATGGTTAGAAACCTGCATCTAATTTCAAGCCTAAATTTCTTGATGGACAGTTTATAACCATTTGTTCTGGTGTCCACATTGGTGCTGTGCTCAAATAATTCCTCTCCCTCCCTGATGTTAATCCTTCTGATGTATTTATAGAGAGCAATCATATCCCCCCTCAGCCTTCTTTTGGTTAGGCTAAACAAGCCAAGCTTCTTGAGTCTCCACTCATAGGGCAGGTTTTCCACTCCACAGACCATCCTTGTAGCCCTTCTCTGCACCTGTTCCAATTTGAATTCATCCTTTTTAAACATGGGGGACCAGAACTGCACACAATATTCCAGATGGGGTCTCACCAGCGCCTTGTACAGCGGAACTAACACCTCCCTGTCTCTACCTGAAATACCTCTCCTGATACATCCTAGAACCGCATTAGCTTTCTTTTCAAATGATGAGACAGTATTCAGAAGCCATCTATTGTTAATGAGAAAGGAAGAATGAGGTAATACAAGGGCGGTATCCTACAGCTGTGAGAGCCAAGACCTGTGGTATAGAGAAATCCTAAATGGAGATTGCTCTTTAACTAACAGCACTGCACTTTATGAACAAACTAACATCAGGTGTATGATGAAGTGAATTACATGCGATTTCATTAGCCTAAAGCCCAGCAGATGCACAATTTGTCTGTCTTTTAATTGTTTGGGCTTGAGATTCTTTTGCTGATGTTGTTTCACTGGTTTAAGCCCTCGTGCAGTTAGACCAATATATTAGTCCCTTGTACTGCCCAGCTTATTCCTCTTCCTTTATGGGAGTAAGCTATAATGTTATACTAATATGAAGATGCTTGTAACAACGTCCATGCTGTAGAGGTTGTACCATGTCAGCGCTATTGGTATTATTAACAGGGGGCAACTTTGGTTGCAGGCACGTGGCCTATCCCTGTGCTACTCAGAACTTTAAAGCAATCTAAAATGATCATGCTTGATGGCTCAGCAAATTGGGGTAGAAAACCTTCGCTCCCTGGTTCAAGACCTACCCAGTTTAATGATGTCTGGAAGTTATTATCTGTCTTTGGGTGGCCTATCTGAAATTCATTTTGCCTTGTGCATGAATCAAGTTAATGGGCCACCCATCCAGCAGTTGGCACCTCTTTTTGGCAATCTCCCAGTCCATACTTGGCTTCTCTCTCCGCTAGCCTAGAGCAGGCTTGGTAGAATAGCGTATAGAAGTTTACATTTGCACACTTCCTGCTTTGTTCTGCAGATAAACAGATTTCCCTTTGAATGTGTTATGAAAATTTACTTCCTCTCTTGTATTAAAGGTTTTGCATAGGTCATGCCAGTCCTTTTGGAGGGGGTGGTAGAAAAACTTATGAAATATGAGATTTCAAAACCTTTTCTTGTTTCATTCTTGGCACTTAAAGGAAATATAAAGGATGGGTTGCGTCTAGATGATGACTAAGACCTGTGAAATCGCTGCAAAATATCACCAAGTCACAAGCATTAAGAGAACAGGAGAGGCTTATCTTGTGGAGTTTCTGTGGCTGATGGCTAGAACAGTGGTTCCCAACCTTTTCTCTGCTGCGGCACATCTTGATACCTTTAATTATTTTGAGGCACACCACCATATAGGCTCCAAAGGAACTCATGAATATTCATGAGCCAATCCAGAACTCAAGTAATTTTTCAAAAAATTCCGTTGCACACCTGTTCCGGTGTGATGGCACACCACGGCACGCTGGTTGGGAACCACTGTGCTAGAAGACAGTCTTTGCAAAGCATAAAGGAACGCTAATCTCATCACCTGTGAACCTCAGCCCATAAAGCTAAGAATGGACAGAGTTTGCATGATTGGCCTGTCCTGAATAGCATAATGTACTAGCTTCCTTTAAATTTTTTGTTGGTTTTAAGTTACATGTTGTGTGGTAACTCAGCTACCTTTGCAGAGTGACTCCTCCAAATAATATAGCCTTTAAAAAATGTAAGGAGTTAATCAAGCTCATTTGGATAACTAGCTATATTCCTCTTTTCCTTCCTCTGCTTCCATAACCTTTGCAGACCCACGGAAGAATTTAAGGGTGTATCTAAGCTTTGGAATCTACATGGGCATAGCTATGTAGTGTAGTCTCAGCCTGCAGCAACAGATTTTTCTGTATGTGTAGGAACACCAACTCCTCATATGATGTTAGCCACGTTGATGGAAGTGCTCTTCCATCCACGTAGCTGCCAACAGTGGTCAGGCAAAGGGAGTCAGCATAGCAGAAACCAAAGTCAGTGTAAGGCAAAATATGGGTATTGTATCAGAACTAAGCTAGAGGGGCAGACTGCACAGTACCTATTTGCACTACACACACCCCACCCAAAACATCATCAGTCTGTGCAAAAAACTGTCAAGTATGTGAGCACTGTGACTCATCCATCCATAGGGAAAACCCTACCCATGAAACCACACGGGCATCACTGCTGTGTGAAGTAGTTTAAACCCCCTGCACCTTTCTGAGGTGCCACATGCTAATTGGCATGGATATTGTTAAGTAGTTCTGTTTCTTTCACAGGTGTACAAAGGTGTTCCTCCTGCCGCTTCTCCCCCACCCTCAATCTAAAACTCCAGTTTTTTTCTCAGCCATTCCTTTCTGTGGTCTTGTCTTCAGGCACATGAACACTCTCTCCTCCCCCTGGCTGCTGTCTTAAAATGTTCCTTATCTGCAGGTTACAATAGTCTTGGTTTTTCATTTCTACTGGTATAAGATTCGCTCTTGTTTGGATTGGGTGTATGCCTCATAGACTTTAAGGTCAGAAGGGACCAGTACGATCATCTAGTCTGACCTCCTGCACAATACAGGCCTCAAGACCTCACCCACCCACTCCTGCAATAGGCCACCAACCTATGACTGAGCTATTTACCTCCTTAAATCATGATTTAAGGACTTTAAGATACAGAGAATTCACCAGTAGGTGAGCCATGCCCTGTGCTACAGAGGAAGGTGAAAAACCCCCAGAGCCCAGGCCAATCAGCCCTGGGGGAAAATTCCTTTCTGACCCCAAATATATGGCAGCAGTTGTACTATACTGGTGCTAAATCAGACATCTGCTCCAAGGCAGTTTATTGGGACTGGGCACAGGACACTTTGGGTGTGGCTAGAGTTACGGCAGGGCTTGAAGGTCCTTACCTTGCCTGTTGATCTCTGGGGCAGGCTGCTGATCCTGCCGATGTGCCATTTTGGAGGGGCGGGTTGTGTTCCCTGCAGCTTGGATAGTACAGAGTTGGCAGTGGTGCTCCTGAGGGATTTGAATTCTTGCCCGAGGCTAAAGGTGCTGCATGATGCAGGTCTTGACGGAAAGTAGGAACAGGGCTGTTCTAGGGCAGAGTGCTGTAACTTGCTCTGAGGTGTTTCAGGACCATCTAACCCAACATGTTTTATGATTAAAGAAACACTGTCAAACCGTCTAGATAAAAAAATATCACTTTGAACGTAAATCTCATGCTGCCTGCCTACCTGTATATGTAAGATACAGACAATCCAGTCACATGCATCAGTGCGGAAGCAGTTTTCCATGAGTATCAGGAAGGGAATCTCCCTCTTATATGAAGTATTGCACTTGTCTATGTGAATACAGATTTCTTTCCCCTTCCTCATCTTTCTCTGAAGCATCAGACATTGGCTTACAATGTTGGGTTTAAATGTCTCATATGATATGTTCAGCACCGTAGAAAGCTCCTGTTTTTTTCAGCTTCAAACAGTGGATGTTTGAACGCAAGATCCTCTTGGAGCACACAATGGAAGGAAAATAATCTCTGTTGGGGGAAGAACAACAGGCCTTTGCTTTGTGTATTTATGTAGTGGTGTCCATCTGCTAAATTACATTTATCACTTACCTTTGGCTGCTTTACCTGCTGTCTATTGTAATCCAGCAGTCTATTGTATTTCTCTCTCTCTCACACACACACAGCCACATACACACACAGAGACAGACAGAGCTACAGATCTTCCTTTCTTCTGAGAAAGGACCTTCCCTCCCGCCCCCAAAATCACACTACAATGAGATGCATTTAGTCCTGGCCCAGTGCCAGGTGCAGAGTCCAGTGGCTGTGGGAGGGAAAGGCAGACTAAAAAGGGCTAGTTAATAAAAGGGGAAATTCCTATCTTGCCTATGCTCTGAAATATGGAATAGCATGATGTAGCAGAACTTGTTAAAATAGCATTATGTACAGGGGAAAAAGTGACTTCCAGTTGTTTTCAGAGGTGGATGCTGAACAAAAGTAGTCTCATTGCAACATTTAAAGACTAATGATTTATAAAGGCAACAGAGTCCTGTGGCACTTTTAAAGACTAACAGATTTATTTATCGCATGAGCTTTCATGGGAGAAAATCACTTCGTCAGATTTTCTCCCACGAAAGCTCATGCGATAAATAAATCTTAGTCTTTAAAAGTGCCACAGAACTCTGTTGTCTTTCTACAATAGACTAACACGGCTACCCCTTTGGGATTTTTAAAGGGTCACTGAAAATATTTGGCAGCTTCAGTATATATCCATCTTCAAGCGTCTGATGAAGTGGGATCTCTCGTACGAAAGCTCATGCGATAAATAAATCTGTTAGTCTTTAAAAGTGCCACAAGACTCCTTGTTTGTTTTTTTTTCTCTTGGCTGTGTCCCTTGCCACATGTTTGGCTATTCCCACCCTATGCCAATAAAAGATACAATACATCTGTTTATCTCCATGTCTCGTGTTTGATTCCCCTCTCTTCCTGGTCTTTCAGAATGGCGGAGTGCAGATAGTATTCTAGTCCAAGACACACATTACAAAACTGAGAACCTTTATTATGAATCTTTAACAGGATCACATATTTTAAGCATTACATTGAATGGGGCACAATCTACATACATTAAAATGATCGCAACTATACAGAGTTTCTTCATTTTGTTAGCTTTTTCTCCTTCTCCTTCACTATCTCTATCTTCTTTTCCTGACATCTGATCATTGAAGACATTGCTGAAAATAGAAGTGAGAAAAGATTATTTGAATGCTGTGTATTGCTAGACTGTAGTGAGCAGAAGACAACTGAAGCTTCCGCTATTGACATCTGCAGAGTTAAATGGTCACCTAGTGTATTACAGAGGCAACACTCGGTGCTTGCTAAGTCCTTCAGAAAACAAATTTCTCTTCTACTTCAGCAGGCTGATGTTATAGTAGAGAAAATAGGCCTAATAATAAATGGCTATTCCTTCAGCTCAACTGTATGGCTGTTTTATTTGAACCCAACAGCACAAATTCATTGCTCTCTGGCTATGTCTACACTGGCAAGTTAGTTCAATTTAAGGAGGCTTAATTCGAACTAACTAAAGCCATGGCTACACTAGGCTTTAGTTAGTTTGAATTAAGAGCTTCCTTAATTCAAACTAATAAGTTTGAATAGGGCTTCAGAAATAAGGCTTTAATTCGAACTAACTAGTTCGAATTAGCCAATGTGACCATGTTAGTTTGAACTAATTTCTTAGTTCAAACTAACCGGCCATTGAAATGAACGGGGATCGCTAAGTCGAACTAAGCAAGTGCCATTCATGGCACTTGCTTAGTTCGGACTAACTTTTTCTAGTTCGAATTAAGCTAATTCGAACTAACTAAAATTAGTTCTAATTAGTTAGTTCGAACTAACTAATTCGAACTAATTTTAGCAAGTGTAGACATAGCCTAAGAAAGTACATGGGCACAACCCCATTGATTTCAAAGTTACTTTTCTTTTGTATTGAAAGTGACTGAATTTTTAGATAACTTTGGTCCAGTGTCCGTCAGGCGGAGTTTGTTCTGCTGCGTGTAGGAGGGATTGTTTTTGTTCTGTATCTTTTATAATACATTACGGAAGGGATGTTGGTATCAAAAGCATGCTGTGATATAATGTGGAAATTAATGGGATGAAACACTGAGATATGACAGTTTACACCAGTCTGCCCAAACTTTTCCCTGCTCAGTTTTTATTTTATATCAGTAATTTCATTAGAGTTTTACCAAATAAATGCCCATCATTCATGGCTTCCACATGAGAATGGCATGATGCCTGAAAGCACTCATTTTTCAGGCCCAGAAGCACAGAAGTAAAAGGAAAAGGGAAGATAATCAGAATTTGGGGTGATCAGTTGGCCTGATTTTTAGAGGGCTGTCTTATGTAGGTACCGTGTTTCCCCGAAAATAAGACAGGGTCTTACATTAATTTTTCCTCAAGAAGACACCCTAGGGCTTATTTTCAGGGGATGTCTTATTTTCGGGGTGCATGGGTTGTGCAGATACGCTGCATAGCCACGCCCATCACTAGGTCTTATTTTCGGGGTAGGGCTTATATTGCACAAATGCTTAGAAATCCTGCTAGGGCTTATTTTATGGGTAGGTCTTATTTTCAGGGAAACACAGTATATATTAACCCCCCACCCACCCCTGTCCTGATTTTTCACACTTGCTGTCCGGGCACCCTAATCAGAATGTGGAGTAAGAAAAAATGCTGGTGATAAAAGGAATTCTGGCTTCCAGCAGTTTGCAGCCACTGAAATTGTTGGGAGTTTAGCTGGTGGTTTCAATGTGAATGGGAGTAGGATGTGGCTCTAATATGTCAGTATGATCAGCATGCTGGGTGAAACTGCAGTATTTCCCTGGTTTTAAAATAAGGAAGAGCTGTGGAAAATCAGCTATGGGCCTGCGGTCACTGTTGGTAAACTGTGGTTTTGTTTTTTAAATGGAGGCTACTGTTAATGGAGTAACTTTCAATTGCCATGAAGTGTCAACAGCTCTTTAAAAATCCCACTTAATTGGTCACAGCAGCAGATCATTGCACTCCTGAACAGCTACCATGTTGGAAAGATTTAGGACCTCTGAGCTCATTAAAGGACTGAGTACAGCATGTTGAGGAGTTAATCTGTTTAGTCTCCTAGGAGCAGGATAACGTGGAAATGGCTATTAGTAAATTGGACACATCTAAACTGACAAGAACGGACAAATGTGGCTAGAGCGAAGGTATGTACCACAAAGAGAACAGGGAGGTGCAGTACAGTTTAAAAAGCAATACCAGTGATGTCAGTAGAATAAACTGCAGCACCTTGGTTTTTCATCTGTAACGTTTCCACCAGGTTCTGTAGGCTTTCCATCTTGTTCTGTAGCTTCCTGCATGTGCTCCCACTGGTTTCCACAGGCTGAGAAGCTATTGAGAAAATGGTTAGTCACTATACTATTAGAGGTACATTATACAATTACCTTATTTAGAAGCCTCCAAATTACAGGCTGAAAATGAGTTCTTAAAGAAAAAAGATATTGGAAACAAATATGGCAGCTTTGAACAGCAAAGAGAAAAAGACTGAGATGGCAAGCTGATTGCCATCAGTTCTTGTAACTGATATTTCTGTTTCAAGCAAGTGATATTCTCAAGTGCTATGTGAGTGTATAGCGGGGGAAGGAGAAAGAAGTACTTTTTTAATAATATTCTTGTATAGATAGCACTTTCCATCAGTAGATCTCAAAGCTCTTTACACAAGAGGCCAATATCTTTATGCCCACTATACAGATGGGAAGGCTGAGGCACAGAAGTGCCATGACTTGCCCAAGGTCACCTAGCAGGCCAGTAATAGAGATGGGGACAGAAACCAAGTTTTCTGAGTCCCACTACAGTGCTCCATCCACTAGGCCATACTGCCTCTGATTGACTGTGCTGCTCAGAAACAGACTTGCGCTCTAAAGCTGCAACAGCAGTAAGCAAATTGGAAGTTGGCCAGCCTGGGAATCACTTTGATCGGGAGGTGGACTGTGGAGTAGCCCGATTTAGTGGGAATGACGGCACATGAAGTGGGTGTTTTGCTCATGCAAACCAGCAGTAATAATTGCACAACCATAATTAGTTTCATTGTGCAGCTGGCATCAGGGGTAAACCACTTCTGATCAGGAGCTGCACCATTTCATTCTGCTGCAGCTACTGAGCCTCAAATAAGGAGGGAGAGGGATAGGTTGGGGGAGAGACACATGCACACGGCTACATAGAAAATGAATGGGATGTGGAACTTTCACCTCTAGGTTACAGGTTTGAATGGAGCCAGGGCTGGCAGTGACTGGTCTGTGGATAAAGAGGCTCACATTTGCACGGCAAAGAGTGTAGAAGTGTCACGTGCATCTCAGTGCATAGCTCTCTGCTTATGTGCAATCGTCTAGTTTATAAACAGACAACAAGCAAGCAAAATCTTGCAAGGCTGGCCCACAAGTGTGCTTTTCCTTGCTGCAGACCTAGTCAGCCGGCCAGCAGGAGCACAGCAGACACAGAATCGCCAGACTGGAAGGGACCTCGAGGGGTCCTGTAGTCCAGTCCACTGCACTCGAGCAGGACCAGGCAATGTTAGCCTTAGCACAAGGTTGGGAGCTCTTTTGGCTAGTGCACCTTAGAAAACGGAAGGAAACCCCTGATGTTTCCAAATGTAAAAGATAAAAGCAATTGAGGGGAATGATACTGTCGCTCCTAGGGGGAATTACTAACAGAGGAAGAAGAAAATGTAATAACTAGTATGTAGCGAAGGGTCACTGCAAAGGTTAGTCTCTATCTAATTTCCACTGCTGGCCCTATTTATTTGGGGACTTTCTGCTACACGATTAATAAAGCAGTCCAGGCAACCTGAGCCAGCAGCAGGTGCTGGCTCACTGGTGTTAAAATACTCGCCCTTCTACAAGCGTAGTGGTGGGAGGGAAAAGTTGGCAGTTTTACTTGAGATATATAGCAAGATACAGTTCCACCAGCATTTTCATTAGTCCTTCATACTTACCATAAGAAATACCCTGACTATTGCAAATACCTTGGGTAACTGCAGTTTGTTTAGTTAAATAAGGCAACTGACAAGTTTTTAGGTTAGCTGTAGAAGAGGGCTCCATGTTTGAACTCCCTATGCTTTTCCAGACTAGATTGGGTCATTTCTGGGCAAGAGGATTTGGATCGGGTCTACAAGCCGTTTGTTTAGCCACATTCTGAAAGCCTTTTACTTAGTGCCTGTTGACTTCAATGGGACCGTGAAGGAATGTATGTATCGTGATTACTGGACCGTTGAGGGTTTAAATCCCTTCACCTTGTAAGAGAAAAGGACTTGCTTTGTCTCGTAGCTTCCAAGCCTAGAGGAAAGGGTCTTCCAATTCTGGCCATTAAGAGGTAGCCATAAGTGTGTCTTAAGAATGTGGCTAGAGATCCATCATGGTGATGCTTGCTGTGTAAGGAGGCTATGTCCCTTTGGGATTGGCCTGCACGACAACCGATGGTGATACAAAAATGGAGATGTTTAGGGGCTGGTTAGACGATACTGCACTTTCTCCATCCACGAGAAAGGTTACAAAGGACTTGCAGTGAAAAGGAAGGTGAGGGTGGATGGATGGGTGGTGCTGGGGTGGCCTGAGATATACAAGAGGCCAGATTCCATGATCTAGTGGGCACTTGCGACCTTAAACTCTATGACTGTGACTTGGAACTGCCACCCTGCAACTGAGGAGAGAGAGAGAGAGTGAGATGCTCGCCTGATGAAAGGAAAATCATTTGCTTTGATCTCATTAGCAAAAGGGAGCACCAGAACCGTTTTCAAAAGAACCAAACAACCAACCGAAAGACCCCACAACAATAGCACACTTGCCAAATGGGACCTCTCCTTTTTTCCCTCCCTGCAAAGAAGAACTGTTTGCTCAGCTGCTGCTGAGAAGGGTATAGGACAGGGATTGGCAACCCAAAAGATAAGAAGAGCCATTTAAAAAAAAAAAATCCTTCAATAATCAAGTGTTTTCAGAGCTGCAATGGATGTAGCCTCCTGGTCTGGAGAGCTGGGCCAGGGTGCCTGCTGCAGGGTACCTTGTTGGGGGTGGGGGAGGAGAGCCCAGACAGAGCATGGCATGGGCTGCTCGCAGGTCCCCTGGTGGCGGGGAGGGCCGGCCCAGGGGCTGGGCATAGCCCGCCCCGCTGTTCGGCTCATTGCCGAAGGCTGTGGGGTGGCTGTGGAGGAGGGCTGCGGCGCGTGTGGGCCCCACACTGCCCTGCTGGGAGCGGAACAGTGCGGGGCCCATGTAACCGCGGGGCCCGGGGCAATCGCCCTGTTTGCCCCCCTCCTCCCCCCCCGGGACGGCCCTGACGATGTCTACCAATCACAACAGGAATTTGCAAAAACTATTTGCAGATTGGTGACAAGAAGGAACTTGCAATTTTGAACTAGACCTTTTTGATCTCTTCCCCCACCCCTCCTTTCAAGTGATCAGTGAATCTCTTCTTCCCAGGAACGCAGCAGCAAATCTCTTGTGTGTTTTGCTTGGGTGATGACTTCAGAATCTAACCCTTTGTAAGTTGCATATTGCTCTAATTTGCTGTTGGAGGGTCGATCCTCCCAGAATTTTTAATGCTGTAGTTCATTTTCAGTTACATTTATCTCCCTTTCTATTTGAATCTGTTGTATGTTCTGCACTGTCAAGTACTAGTTTAGTTTTAGAAGCACTTTACATTTTAATGTGTACACAGTCAGGGTGGCATTTTTACAACACTCAATGTTGGCCGGACTCTGCGCCAATGGGAGTTTACGTCAATGAAAGTGCTAGGCTATCACTGAGAGCTTTTGAAAATCTCACCCTGTTGCGTTGAAGTTCTGTAACGTCCATGCGGCTTCAATGGGCTATAGTATTTGTCTTCACTTTCTATCCTAAGCTGGTATATAGCATTAATCATACTCAATGTTAAATAGCTGCTGTGTTACATTTCAGAGTTTATACAATACAGGAGGAGAAATATTTCTTTTAATGTGGCCTGTCAAAATGTGGCACTTCCTAAAGGTGCAAACATTTTGTTTTTTAAATGACTGCGGTGTGAAGTGAGAAAATCAATAATACTGAAATCCAGCTCAGGTAAGGCAAACAGGTTTGTGAACTCTAGAACACAGCTTTAAAACAGAACATCAAATACTTATGAATACATGTGCATAATTGAATTATACTTACAAGAACTGAAGGAGACACCTGTTATAAAAAAAAAAAGGCACTGTTGTAATTTTGAGACTCACCACTGCTTTTATTGAGTAAACAGGGAAATTAAAATAGTTAAATATTTAAAAAGAAAAAATGAAAATAAGTGTATTTCAGAACGTTTAAAAATGTTACCCTCATACACCACATAAGACAACATCTCTGTCTGGTGGTGCAATTCTACTGATTTCTATAGCATTACAGCTGGGATGAATTTAGCTTATTGTTTGTAGTTTACTACAGTAGTGATCAGGGAAGAAATAAATCAGCAGACTCCTCTTGATTAGGATATGGGACCATACTTACTTTTCCGGGTAGTTGCAGCTGTAGCTTCTGGTGAGCTACTCCCCCTCACAGCTGGTCTGTGGTCTGCTGAGGTACTAGGAACAGCCTTGAGGTCATCTAGCGGAGCAGTTAACAGTGAGTGCACTGGAGACCTATCTTTGTATCTCTCCTCCTGGGAGAACTTCTTTGGGGAAGAGGTATAGCGAGGCGCGGCAGTGAAGATGGATGGACTTGCTAGAAAATGGACAAAGTGCAGTTTGAATTACACTCAGCTTCCACCCTTAAAGTGGGTTCTACTATGCAATCATTTCATTATCATTTTCTCTTCGTTGCATTCCTTGATCCTTCCCCTTTTCCATCAGTAGCCAATACAGCAGCACCTGCCCTCTATCCAGGAGAACAGAGGGTTTGGGGGCATAGTGTCTTTGCAAGTCCCACGGAATATCACTGCATGGATTGGCAACTGGAAGATGGCTTGTACCTTTTTCCCTAGAAGAGTATAGCCATGTGTATTTCTGCTGATGATTTGTGTCTGTCACCCTTAAAAAAGCACCTGATTTTCAACAATTCAGATGGGAATTTCAAGGTTACTAACCAACCCAGTTCTTGCTTTATCTTCTGTGTAACTTCTTTGGAGAAGGCTTGGGCCACTATTTTCAAATTTGGGTGCTCAAAATTTATATGTAGGCATCTAACTAAAATGGAGCTGATTTTATGAGTTGCTGAGTAACCCTTGCTCCAAATGAAGTGAGGTACCTTACTTAGATGCCTGAATATAGAATTAGAAGCCTAAGTGGAGGCACCCAAGTTTGAAAATGTTGGCTGTTGTAACTATGTAAGACTACAACCTGTTACAGAAATTTATTTGTCAAATGGAAGATGTTCACGGGGAAAACCACAATAAATAAAGTAATTTGCTGAAATCACTTTAGAACTGGGAAAATAGCTAACTGCAAAGCCCTCCTTCTCAATTCTTAGTTCATGTCTTGACGTCATTCTCACTAGAGATGCCCTATTAACAATAAAATACATATGATGAAGCACTGTGATAAGTGCTTTAGAGGTTTTATAAATAGCTCCTGCCAAGAGATGCTTATAAAACTTACCTATGAAAATACACTTGTTTCTCATCTCATCCCCTGACTTTGTCTCTATATAATTCTGTTCTGTCCCAAGCCGTGTCTGAATGAAACATGCATTCTTTAGTGCAGCCAGTAAAAACTCACCAGTGGATGGGAAAGACAGGTTAACAGTTGGGTCCTCAAGATCTGCCATGTTTAAAGTTAGAGGATCCCTGCAAGCAAATAATGACAGGACTAGCATTCCATTGTGAAAGTGCCACGCTGAGGTTCCGACAGTGTAGCTCATGCATACAATGAGAAAGTGAAGAGCTAGCATGCATGCTCAAGGTCTCATACACACACATTAAAGGTAAATGATGTATGTAGGGTCCAAAC
>ML685884.1:2752694-2774450 GCA_007922175.1 Pelusios castaneus | reverse complement strand
AACAGCCCAGCGGAGGGTGATGTTGACTGGAGAGCAGGGGATGCCTACATGGCTGGGAGAGGTGAAAATTTACCACATTCAGTGAGCTGCCCCCATATAGGTACTTAGGTGTCCCCTTAAATATAGTGTCTGAGGCTGTGTCTACACTTGTAAAGTTAAATCGACTCTGTTAGGTTGACTTAACAAGGTCGACTTTAAGTTGACTTAAAGTTGACCTCGTTAAGTCGACTTAACAGAGTGGCTACACTTTACGTCAACCTTATTAAGTCGACTTAACAGTAGACATAGCTGTCCACACTGGCTTTAAGTCGACTTAAGGCTTAAGTCGACCTTCAGAGTTGGTGTTATTAAGTTGACTTAAGCTGTTACGAAGTCGACTTAAGGAAGCGCTTAAGTTCACTGAATAAAAGCCCAGTGTGGACGCGGCTTTGTGTAAGTCCTTAAGTTGACCTAAGTTGTCAGTGTAGATGCACCCTGAGAGTTTCTGCTCTTGCAATGCAAAGCTGAATACCCGCAGCCATGTTTGTACCACAAGTTGAGTACTCAGGGCCTGACCCAATGCCAGCTGAGGTCACCGACTTCAATGGGCGCTGAATCAGGCTCTTGTACAATATGAGGATTTAGCACTTGTATATAGGCCCATGTGTTTAGAATACTAGATGTAGTATGTTACATAAAAGAGATAACAACATATCTAATTGCAGTTAGTCCCCAGAGTGGAAACAAATCAAATAGTAAGTAAAACACCCCCCCCCCCACCTCCCTCCGCCTAAGCTCCACGTGGCAAATAACCAGGGGGCCAAACCCTGAAGTCCTTGCTTAGGTTTTACTCCAGTCTTAACTCATAGGAAGAGCTTTCCTGCAGAAGGAGAGAGTAAAGACTAAGGCCTAGTCTACACTGGAGGTGGGGGGGGATAATTCGATGGGAGAAACACAATCTGCATGCCACAGACTGCATATCTCCTGCTGACTGAATTACTCCTACTCTCCACAGCATCTTCACTAGGCTCTGTCAACTTCAAGTGCCCTTCGATCAATGCAGCCTTAATCCACTTGAAGGGGTGGAGTTATTGCGTCAACCGGAGAGTGCTTCCAGGATCAACTGAGTGGGTCTACACTGCCTGCTCAATCGATCCCTCAGTTTTTTCAGTCTAGACAAGGCCTAAGAGTGCTGATCTCACAAGGTGTTCCATGTGGACTGCCCTCCACACCCTTAAAGATCCTGCTGAACTCAGCCTGGCTCCAAGCAAACACAGATCTGAGTCTGCAATGGAGCTTCAGTGGACAGGATGGAGCTTTGCATGGGTACAAAACAAATTGCAGGAGCAGGGGCTTAGTGCAGACTTTAGGGTTAAACCCAGTCAGAAATACAATTGCCAGAGCGATGCAGTAATCTTGCTATAGAATTCATACTATAAGCGAGGAGCACTTGTAACTCCAGTGTAGTGCGGTCAATAGGGAATGATGCTAACACAACAAAGTAGTGACATGAATAAAGACGGTTACTAACCTTCTGTAACTGTCATTCTTTGAGATGTGCTGCTCACGTTCACTCCAATTAGGTGTGTGCATGCATTGTGCATGGCCTCTGGAAGATATCTCCCCTAGTAACCCTGGAGGGTCGGCGACAGAGCCCCCTGAAGTTGTGCTGTCATAGTGCTCCTTATAAGGGCTTGCCGACCCTTCCCTCGCCAGTTCCTTCTTGCTTAGGATCTGACAGAGGGACAGGTGGGCGGGTTTGGAGTGGACATGAGCAACACATCTCGAAGAACGGCAGTTACAGAAGGTTAATAACTGTCTTCTCTCCTTTGAGTGATTGCTCACACCGACTCCAATTAGGTGATTCCCAAGCACTTACCAGTGGTGGGGTCAGAGATCATGAGGTCACAGATTTTAGTACCGCTCTGTCAACTGCAGCATCCTCCACTGCATGTCGTGTAATCGTGTATTGGACTGCAAATGGATAGAAGACCATGTTGTGGCTCTGCAAAGGTCTTGGATAGGAACCTGCGCCATGAACGCAGTTGATGTCGCTTGAACTCTTGTCAAGTGGGCAGTAATCTTTGGGGCTATCTTTTTTGCTAAAGCGTAGCAAGTCTTAATGCACGATGTAATCCAAGACAAAATTGTCTGCGATGAGACAGGCATACCCTTCATTCTGTTGGCCATTGCTGCAAACAATTGAGGTGATTTTCTGAAGGTTTTTGTCCTATCAATATAAAAGGCCAAGGCCCTTCTTACATCCAGAGAGTGCAGAGACCGCTCCCTGTCTGAGGCATGTGGTTTCGGATAAAAAATCCCGGTAAAAAGGTATCTTGATTCATGTGGAATGAAGAGACCACCTTTGGTAGGAATGCTGGTGTGGGTGAAGATGAACCTTGTTTTTAAAGAACACTGTGTATGGTGGCTCCAAAGTCAGGGCTCTCAGCTTGGATACCCTTCTGGCTGAAGCGATTGCCACTAGGAATGCCACCTTCCACGAGAGATACAAGTCTGAACATGTTGCCAGTGGTTTGAAGGGTGATTTAGTAACGGCTTGTAGCACCAAATTGAGGTCTGGCAGAGGTATTGGTTTGAAGGTTTGTGGAAATTTCCTTCTGACACCTTTTAGAAAGCGATTAACCATCAGGTTTGAGAAAACTGAACGGCCTTCTACCATTGTGTGAAAAGCCGAAAATGCTGCGAGGCGGACCTTGAGGGATGACAAGGAGAGATAGAATCATAGGGCTGGAAGGGACCTCATGAGGTCATCTAGTCCAACCCCCTGCTAAAAGCAGGACCACTCCCCCTAAATCATCCCAGCCAGGGTTTTGTCTAACTGAACCTTAAATATCTCCAAAGACGTAGATTCCACCACCTCCCTAGGTAACCCATTCCAATACTTCACACCCTCCTAGTGAGAAAGTTTTTCCTAACAGCCAACCTCAACTGCCCCAGCTCTAATTTGAAACCATTGCTCCTTGTTCTGTCCTCTGTTACCACCGAGAACAGCCTAGCTCTCTCCTCTTTGGAGCACCCCTTCAAGTAGTTGAACATTGCTATTAAATCCCCCCTCAGTCTTCTCTTCTGCAGACTAAATAAGCCTACTTCCTGCAATCTCTCCTCGTAAATCATGTGCCCCAGCCCCCTAATCATTTTCGTTGCCCTCCGCTGGACTCTTTCTAATTTGTCCACATCCTTTCTGTAGTGGGCATCCGAAAACTGGACACAGTATTCCAGATGCGGCCTCACCAGTGTCAAATAGAGGGGAATTATCACATTCCTCGATCTGCTGGCAATACTCCTACTGATGCAGCACAATATCTCATTGGCCTTTTTGGCAACAAGGGCACGCTGTTGGCTCATATCCAGCTTCCCGTCCACCATAACCCCCAGGTCCTTTTCTACAGTGCTGCTACTTAGCTGATAGGTCCCCAGCCTGTAGCAGTGCATGGGATTTTTCCATCCTAAGTGCAGGACTTTGCACTTGTCCTTGTTGAACCTCATGAGGTTTCTTTTGGCCCAGTTTTCCAATCTGTCTAAGTCTCTCTGGATACTGTCCCTGCCCTCCAGCATGTCTACCATTCCCCCCAGCTTGGTGTCATCCGCAAATTTACTAAACATGCAATCTATCCCATCATCGAGATCATTACTGAAGATCTTGAACAGAACCGGCCCCAGGACCGACCCCTGGGGCACTCCACTCGTTACTGGTTGCCAACTAGACATCGAGCCATTGATTCCTACCCGCTGAGCCCAGTGATCTAGCCAGTTTTCTATCCACCTTACAGTCCACTCATCCAATCCATACTTCCTTAACTTGCCGACGAGAATGCTGTGGGAAACCGTATCAAAAGCCTTGCTAAAGTCACAGTATACCACGTCAACAGCTCTTCCCGCATCCACAAATCCAGTCATTTCATCCTAGAAGGCAATCAGGTTGGTCAGGCACGTTTTGCCCTTGGTGAAGCCATGCTGACTGTTCCTGATCACTCTTTTCCTCCAAGTGTTTCAGGATGGATTCTTTGAGGACCTGCTCCATGATTTTCCCAGGGATTGAGGTGAGGCTGACCGGTCTGTAGTTCCCCGGATACTCCTTTTTCCCTTTCTTGAAGATAGGTACTATATTTGTCTTTTTCCAATTCTCTGGGACCTTCCCCGTTCGCCACGAGTTTTCAAAGATAATGGCCAGTGGCTCTGCAATCACTTCGGCCAACTCCTTCAGCACCTTCGGATTCAGTTCATCCAGCCCCATAGACTTGTGCACATTCAACTTCTTTAAGTAATCCCTAACCTGACCTTCCATCACTGAGGGCTGCTCTTCTTACCCAGTGTAGTAGCCTGGGAGCTGGCCCTCCCTGTGAAGACTGAAGTAAAAAAAGCATTGAGTACTTCAGCCTTTTCCGCATCATCCACCATGAGGATACCTGCCTCATTCAGTAAGGGACCCACACCATCCCTGGTCCTCTCCTTGTTACTGACATACTTGTAGAACCCCTTTCGGTTAACCTTCACATCCCTTGCTAGCTGCAACTCCAATTGCCCTTTGGCCTTTCTGATTTTATCCCTGCAGTCCTGAGCAATATCTTTATATGCCTTCCTTGTCACCTGTCCAAGCTTCCATTTCTTGTAAGCTTCCCTTTTATTTCCAGAGGGGTAGCCGTGTTAGTCTGTTCTACAGCAAAAAACAACGAGAGTCTTGTGGCACCTTGTAGACTAACAGATTTTCTTCGGCATAAGCTTTCGTGGACTATAACCCACTTCATAGTTATAGTTATAGTCCACGAAAGCTTATGCCGAAGAAAATCTGTTAGTCTACAAGGTGCCACAGGACTCTCGTTGTTTCTTCCCTTTTATATTTCAGCTCACCGCAGAGTTCTCTGCTAAGCCACGCTGGGTGCCTTCCACATTTGCTGTTCTTTCTGCACATTGGAATGGTATCTTCCTGTGCCTTTAACAGGGTTTCTTTAAAATACAGCCAGCTGCTTGGACACCTTCCCCCTTCAGAGCAGGCTCCCAAGGGATCCTGCCCATCAGTTCCCTAAGGGAGCCAAAATCTGCTTTTCTGAAGTCCAGGGTGTGTGTTCTGCTTCTTTCCTTCCTTCCATTGATCAGGATCCTGCACTCTACCATCTCATGGTCACTGCTGCCCAGGTTGCCATTTACTTCTCCTTCCCTTATCAATTCTTCTCTGTTTGTGAGCAACAGGTGTAGAGGTGCAAGGCCCCTAGTTGGTTCCTCCAGCATTTGTACCAGGAAGTTGTCCTCTTGCTTCACCTCTTCTTGCTTGAGTTGAAGCAGGTAGTCCAAGACGACCAGTATCTCTGCATCAGTGGGCGAGATTGATTTCTGAATACACCACATGGAAAAATGCTTCCACTTTGCTAGGTAAGTAAATCTTGTGGAAGGTTTCCTACTTTCCAATAAAAATTCTCTGACCTGCTCTGAGCATTGCATCTCCTGGCGGTTCAGCCCCAGAGCTTCCAGGCTGTTAAGTGGAGTGACTGGATGTTCGGATGCTGGAGTAGGCCGTGATTCTGGGTAAGCAGGTCTGGGTACAGTGGCAATGTGACGGGAGATGCTGCGAGTAGATCCAGCAGCACGGGAAAACAATGTTGCCGGGGCCTTGCTGGTGCGATTAAAATCATTGACGGTTTGTCCCTTTTTACTTTCAACGGGACCTTGTGGATTAGTGGAAACAGTGGACACGTGTACAGTAGATCGTCGGTCCAGGGGATCTGGAAGGTGTCTGCCAGTCTTTGCTGCGGCCTTGGAAGGAACAGAATTTCTCGCACTTGGTGTTGTCTTTCATTGCAAAGAGGTCCAGATGGGAAGTCCCCCACTTCTGAAAAATGGACTGTGCCAGGTCTACACGGAGGGACCACTCATGGGTTAATGTAGAAAGGCTGAGAGCGTTCGCTAGAGTATTCAGCACCCCCAGCAGGTATGATGCCTGCAGATGAATGCAAAAGCTCCATAGGGCTATGGCTTCTTTGCAAAGTGAGGGAGAGCAAGCCCTGCCCTGTCTGTTTATGTAATACACTGTGGC
Organism: Pelusios castaneus; assembly: GCA_007922175.1. Classification (NCBI taxonomy): domain Eukaryota; kingdom Metazoa; phylum Chordata; order Testudines; family Pelomedusidae; genus Pelusios; species Pelusios castaneus. Next base: position 2,768,422 of record ML685884.1, on the reverse strand, counting down.
TGTGTTGTCTGTTTTCACCGCTGTGTGGTGGCCTGCCAGCTGGCACCTGAAGGATTGGCACGCCAGATGAACTGCCTGTAGTTCCCTCACAGTGATGTGATTGGACAGGTCCTGTTGGTACCAGCAGTCCAGATCCGATGCGTCTGTAACTAGTCATGATCGGTTGAGGTTTCAAAAATGGTATTCCTGCACAAACAATGTCTCTGTTTGTCCGCCACTGAAGTGAATCTAGCACTGAGCCCGGAACGGAGATCATTTAGGCCAGGGGGTCTCTGGAGGGGCGGTATGCCAATGACAGCCAGAGTTGAAGGGGTCTCAGGTGCAGTCTGGTATGTTGGACCACATGTGTGCAGGCAGCAAAGTGGCCCAGAAGTCTCAGGCAGGATCGTACTGTGATCATGGGATGCTGAGATATGTTGTTTATCATATCGACAATATTCTGGAAATGGGTGATTGATAGTGAAACTGTGGCAGTGGTCGAGTCCAGGATGGCCCCAGAAATTTTATTTTCTGAGTGGGAACCAAGGTTGATTTCTTTATGTTTATCAATAGGCTGAGATCATCGAATGTGCGTTTTATAATGCCTAAGTGGTCAAGCACCTGATCCCTGGACCTCCCCTTCACTAGCCAGTTGTCTAAATATGGGAAGACGTGCACCTCCACTTTCTGAGGAAGGCCGCCACCACAGCCATGGATTTTGTAAAGACTCTGGGGGCTGTTGATAAGCCAAACGGAAGGGCTGTGAACTGAAAATGTTTGTCTCCCACCACAAATCTCAGGAACCTTCTGTGTCATGGGATGATTGACACTTGAAAGTAGGCATCTCTGAGGTCGAGGACAGCATAGCAATCCCCAGGGTCCAGGGAGGAGATAACCAAGGCCAGGGAAACCATCTTGAACTTCAGCTTTTTTTATGAATTTGTTCAAGTTTCTGAGGTCCAGAATGGGCCTGAAGCCCCCCTTGGCTTTTGGGATTAGGAAATATTTTGAATAGAACCCTTTCCCTCTCAGCTCTAGGGACTTCCTCTACTGCTCTTAGTTCTAGAAGCTGCTTCATCTCCTCGAGAAGTTGTTCATGAGAGGGGTCCCTGAAGAGGGAGAGGGATCGAATGGAATTGAATAGAATATCCCAGTTCTACCATGAGTAGTACCCAACTGTCCGAAGTGATCTGGGACCATACACTATAGCAGTGGGACAAGCAGTTTAAGAACAAAGGAGCTGGATAATGGGGTTTTGGTATTCTGTCCTTAGGTGTGATTTCAAAAGTTCTGCTTGGGCCCTTGGGACTGCTTCGAGGGCCCATCGTTCTTGTTAGATGAAGGGTACAGCCTCTTTCTGCCGGTGGCATTGTTTGAGTTGCCATTCCTGTCTCGTCTACGCTCCAAATCCTGTCTCTGATTTTGTTTATTACGCTGTTTCTAAGAAGTGTCCTGAAAGTGCTTCACACGAAAAGCACAGGAATAACTCAATTTAAAAAATCAATCTTTTACTTCCTAGAAAATGAATAACAAGAGGCAGGGAGAGCAGCATGTATGCTCTGATGCTGTTGGGGTTACACGCAGGGAACTCAGAAAAGTGACCTCACTTCTCACCTGCTGGAAGTGTCCTGCCCCCGGCTGCCTTCAGGAGCAGAGTCTCTCACAGCAACATCTCTGTATGGAAAGACATATACCAGTTAGAATCACCATGAAGACTGCTAGATTATTCCCAAGATGTTGCAGTTTGCCGCACTACAAAGCCTGACGTGAAGAAAAAATTGCTAAAATGTTATATGCATTCATCAAGACATTTACTCATTATAACTGAAGTTGGGGGACTCTCACAGGTTGGGTGGCCCTTGCGGCTAGGTCTACGCTGCCGCTGGGGGTGAGCTTCCCAACAGGGGTAGACAGACAAGCCAGCTTTGCTTGAGCTACCAAAGCTAAAAACAGGGACACAGGGGGTGACTCAGGTTAGCCACCCAGGTACAAACCTCCCAGACCTCCTCAGTCCACAGTTGGGCGAGTAGCCCAAACCGCTGCCTGTGTCACCACAGCCACACTGCCATTTTGATATGCTAGTTTGAGCCAAGCTACCATGCCTATCCACCCCTGCTGGGAACCCTGGTCCCGACTGCAGCGTTGACATACCCTTTAGGGGAGTCAGGCTCAACCTTGCATGTGACCTAGCAGCTATCTGTTAGCTGGTCCTGATTTGGCAACGTAGTTATACCTAATGACCTCAGCTGTGAAAGGGTTAGGATGAGATTAGGTAACGAGGAAGGAGAACTAGTTAGGTAGGACCTAGGAGAAAGGAAGTACCCTCTCTCTCTGGAAGGAACTTCAGGAAGCAGACTGCAGAAGGCAACAGGGATGGAATTAATTCCTATGTGGGGGGGGGGGTCTACAAGAGGGGCAAGGTATAGCGGCAGTCCTGGAGGGGTTGGCATTCTGGAAGAGGAAAAAGAAACTGGAAGGACTGAGGGAGAACCCAGAGGTCTGGAAACCAGAGAAGAGGCTGTGTTAAACACAGGTCTCAGGGAAGCAGCACAAGGGGTTTTGAGGTAGGAAGGGACCCAGGAAAACAGCTGTTCATCTGAGGAAGCAGATCTAGCTGATTAATATAGGGTTCCTGGCCTGGAACCCATCTTCAAGACCTGAGGAAGAGGACTACAAGGACTACACAAAACTACTGAGCCCAGCATCAGGATGAAGACTGAGCCTAAAAGATGGGATGAGGAAAAGGCCAAGTGAGCTGTATGGGGACATTTTTGGACTTTACTTGTACTTCTCAAATTCCAAAGGGGTAGCCGTGTTAGTCTACTGTAGAAAGACAACAGAGTTTTGTGGCACTTTTAAAGACTAACAGATTTATTAATCGCATGAGCTTTCGTGGGATTAATAAATCTGTTAGTCTTTAAAAGTGCCACAAAACCCTGTTGTACTTGTACTTCTGTTTCCCTGGAAGGGTCCTGGATGAGAGAGGACTTAGTTGGAAATCTCACAGTCAGAATCAGGCCACTGTGGGAGCACTAGAGGTGAAGACCCCTCAGTGTCTTGATGTGATGCCAAGAAGTACTGTAGTGATGAGTTTGACTGCTTATAGGGCTTTGTGGGTGTGTGATGCCAGATTCTCTGTCCTCACCTTCAGCAAGTTCACAGCACAGGGAGATTTCTCATATTAGCTGCTTTGGAAACTATTAATAAGTTCCATCCCTGAGCTCAGTATCTCCCAACACTTCCTACCATAGTTATGGCCTTACAAACCTGCCTGCAGCCAGGGCTTTCCATGGGGGGTGGGGGTGGAGGCACTAGGACCTACAGGGGGCCAGACCCCCAGTACCAGAGCAGGTCACAGCCCTGAGAGCATTCAGGGAAAGGCACTACGCAGTGAAGTCAACTGCATTAAGATCCTGTTTCATCCAATGATATCAGCTAACTCCCATAGATTACAGCTTCCATAGTAGGAGTTCCTGCCTTTTCCCAATTTGGTCTCACATATCAGTTCCCAGCCACTGTATAGTTCTTGTTGCACAGAAGCATTAGGCTAGATTGTGGCCCACTCATCTGGGTAAATTTCCAGAATCTACCAAGGACACAGGTTGATTTTTAAGTTGTCCTGTTTGGGAGGTTTCTTGGGAGTGATCTAGAAAAGCAAAATGCTGATGAATTTAAATTTGGAGCATCATAGAAACACTCTCTTTCCATTACCAGCTCTGCTACCAAGATTGCATCTATGCTGAATGCCCATTCTATCAGATATTATACCTATTAATTTCACTCATAAAGCATCATCTCTTCTCCACTGAGGCATTGGAGGAGAAAACCATCAACATAAATAAGATTTCCTGAAATACAAATCTTCAGCAAGTCAGTTCTGTCCCAGCTGGAGATAAGCTTATTGTTCCATATTTCCATATGCCCTTTTAATTTCTTTAAGCAAAAGCTCTGTATTCAATTAATGTAACTTCTCTAGACAAAGAGCCTGTGAAGGGGTGGACAACGTCTATGAAAGAAGCAATAGAGGAGTCTTCTAAGAAGCCTAGAGTGTCTTCAGGAGAAGCAGCCAATCAGGTCCCAGCAGGGCCATATAAAAAGGAGCTGCAGTGCAGCCTACCCTCAGTTCCTTACTGAAGCTAGAGGAGTGCTGATGGGGTTCCTGGCTGGCTAAAGGGAACCGCAGCACCACAGCCAGCTCAGTATTGGAAGGGATGGTGGGATCCTGAATGAGCTCCTGGCTGGCTGCTAGGTCTGAACATAGAAGAGCTCTGAGGTAAAGATGTAATGTTGATGAAGGCTGGGTCTGCAGGGCAGTGGCCTAGGAAACTGAAAGAAGTTTTGTTAAAGGACATGATGGTCTGTGACTGTTATTCTTAGGGTCCCTGGACTGGACCCAGAGTAGTGGGTAGGTCCAGGCCCCCTTTACAGGCTACTGGAGAAGTGGTGTGCAGTTGAACAGTGATAAATCCCCAGAAGGGGATCTGAATTACTCAGTGGCCCTGCTGGAGAGCTGAGGTTGAAAGGAGTCACAGAGGAGAAAAATCTATCGCTTCAGGGAGGAAGCCCTGAGGGTTTGGTCAGATACTAGGTCTGGGATTGTTTAAAGACTGAAGACACACCTGTTCAGAGAGGTGGGTGCCACATCTTTGCAGAGCCATATTCACTGTAATGCCCTGAGCTGACACCTTCAGATTCTTTTTGGGGGTTTGGAACAATAAAAAATAACTGCCATTGGATCATCCTTCCCAGGTTTGTGCTGAGCTTGGAGCATACTGGAAAAGGGTTTGGGGAGTTTAATCAGGATTGTATGAATACATATGAGGTGAAGACCTGATCAATAGAGCTCACCGATTATGTACTTCACTCATGTATCTCAGTGCTTCGATGTGAAAGGAACGTCTACTCACCTGGAACACCATATCAGGGTTTTCTTCACCATCTTAAAATTATCTTGCCAATCAACTCTACTGACAGTTGTTTCTCAAAAGCCAGCCCCCTGGTTTTACTGCATTCATGGATTCCAAGCCCAGAAGGGATCACTTATCTGTAGTCTGACCTTGTGTATAACACAGGCCATAGACTTTCCCAAAATAATTCCTAGAATTTATTTTTAGAAAAAAAATTGAATCTTGGTTTTTAATAGGGTCAGCATTGAAAACACATCATGACCTTTGGCAAATTGCTCCAATGGTTAATTAGACTCTCAAGTAAAATTTTACACTTCATTTCTTGTCCAAATTTGTCTAGCTTGAGCTTCCAGCCATTTGATCATGTTATACCTTTCTCTGCTAGATTGAAAAGTCCATCATTAAGTATTTGTTCCCTAGGTAAGTACTTATAGACTGTATCTCTATAAGGCATGTTTCCCAAGTCTTTAATCATTTTTGTGGCTTTTTCCAATTTATCAACATCCTTCGTGAACTGAGGGCATCAGAACTGGACACAATACTCTACCAGGGATCACAGCTGTACCAAACACAGAAGTATACTTTAGCTGTATTAAAACACATACTGTCTGCGCTCAGTTTTCCAAGTGATCTAGATTGCTCTCAGTGACCTGTACTCTTCATTATTTACCACTCCCCAATTATTGTTTCATTTGCAACCGCTATCAGTGATGATTTTGTGTCTTCTTCCAGACACACTGATTAAAAATTAAATATCACAGGGCCAAGAACTGATTCCTCTGTGACCCTGAAACCCACCTGCTTGATAACTATTCCTCATTTTCAGTTATATTCTGAGACCTTTGTTATCCACTTTAATCCATTTAATGTATCACGTTAATTTTGTATGGTTCTAGCTTTTAATCAAAATGTCATGCAGTACCAAGTCAAACATCTTGGAGAAGTCTATGAGGTTAACACCATTACCTTTTTTCCATCAAATTTATACTCTCATTAAAAAAATTAAGTTAATTTGATGAGATCTGTTTTTCTATAATGTTGATTGGCATTAATTACATTACCCTCTAATTTAGTATTAATTAACTCCCATGTCAGTGGCTCCATTATCTTGCCTAGGATTGACGTCAGGCTAATTGGCCTCTAATTACCTGAGTCATCCCATTTAACATTTTTAAAAACTGGTGCAACATTAGCTTTTCTCTAATCTTTTGAAACTTCCCCATTGTTCCAAGACTTACTGAAAAGCAACATTAATGGTTCAGTGAACATCTCAGCCAACTCCTTTAAAGCTCTTGGAAGCAAGTTATTTGGACTGCTGATCTAAAAATGTTTAGTTTTAGTAGCAGCTATTTAACATCTTCCGAAGATACCAGTAGACTAATTTCTAGATTATTTGTATACATCTGGGACATTTTCAGTCAAATGACGCTGTTTCTCACCTGCTGTAAATATCCTGTCGCAGGCTGCATGTGGCAGCCGATTCTCTACTCGCAGTATCCCTGTATGGGGAAAAAAATGCACCACAGTTAACATTATCAAAAAAGCATTACTATTAGGGTTGACAGCTATCTTCATTTTTGAGGGATAATTAATTTTAGAAAGGATTCTCCAGTCCTTATGTCATCTCACATGGGGAACACTGTATCATGCAGGGGAGAGAGAACGCAAACAAATCTTTCTGAAGAAACTGTTTCTTACAAAATGCCAGAAATGTACACATCCTTTTGCAAGGATGTTAAAAATAATTTGTTGAACTCATGACTGAATTAGCAACAACCGCCCCCTAACCCCATAATTTATCTGACTTCCATTATAAAGATATAAAACAGACAATCCCTATAATCCAGACATTGGCAAATCAGCATTGTTCAGAAATAGTCTTCTCTTGTTATGACTTTTGAGATGATCGAAAGGTTTTGATGATGATGACGACAGACTCCTGGATCAATAAACAGCTACTAGACCATACAGTAAAAAGCATAAGAATGGGCTATTTGGAACAGGAGACTTAGCTGGCAAAGCCCCAATTCTATATACCATGGGAGAAAAATAATTCTTGAAATAAGAAATGCCTTATAACACGAAGTCATGAATGAGATTCATCTCTGCAAGCTGTCACTATTTGGATCCGGAGTACCACACTTTTACAAGTGATGCAGTGGGCTTGGTTTCATTTATTTGTTTGTTTTTAACACGATCCAGGAAGTCACTGTAATATGCTAAGAAACCCCATTTGCGTGTCTCCCAAATGAGAGGATACCTCCATACTGCAGGGGAAGGGGTTCACAATTACAATAAAACCCAAAATGCTTATATGGAAAGTAAATAAACAGGCCATCACTGTGGTGTGACTGGTGTAGGCATTTTTTTGTTCCACTAGTCTTATAGTTGTATGTCATTATCCTCAGCCTGTCATATGGAGTTGTTAGACCTTAGCAAAGCTATCCTGCTGCCCTTTAATTTTGACCACCCTTCTTCTACACTCAAGCAATCACTTGTCCTCTCCCAGAAAAAAGCTTGTGAATAAGAGCTGTTGCATGAGCAATGTGGCCAATCTCTCTGAATACCTTCAGTTCCCTCCTAAACAGGGTCTCCTGTACAGTGCATCTTGCGCTACTCCCAAAGCACTTGAGTGGCCAGATTTTAGTTTCAGAAGGCTGTGCAAGTCCCGAGTAATTTACATGCTGCTTACATTGTATTTCTAAATGAGGCTAAAGGTGACTCTCTTCTGCCATCGCTGTCATCCTTACTGATAACCATGGAGGGGATCTCATCAATTGTGTTTCTTAACTCCTGGAGAAGCCGCTTTAAATCTCTCAGTGGGTCCTCCTTCACAATGCCTGGCTTGGATGGCATCTGCATTGCATATTCATTTATAAAAAATTAATTGGCATCTTACTTTCCAGAGCCTATATATAACCAGTTAAAGACAGATATTTCTCTTTTTCTCTTAGTTAGTTTTTTTTTAAAAAAAATCTAACTATTTTAATGGAGGTATCTGGAAGTTTGACCATGGTAATTATCAAAATACTTTATAAATGTGACTCTATGATATAAGATAAGGTGTCCCTCTTTCAGAATGTCATAAAGAAAAACATCATCATATGATTATAGACACAGAATGGGATACAGATATACACCTTTGTATATGTATAAAAAAATACAATGTTCAAAAAGCCTTAGGCTGCATCTACACTTGTAAATTAAGTCGACTTAAGCTTGCTTAAGTCGACTTAATTTACCCTGCGTCTACACTAAAGTTTGTATTGTGCCCTTAATGTTAAGGAAGTTCCCAGGTACAGTGGGCCCAGGGAGAAACCTGATGCAGCATTAAGGACACAATGGTTGTAGACATCCTGTCTGGGGTGTTTCACCAGAATCACACAAGTTAAAGTATAGATATAACAACCATATTCCTAACTTCTAATACAAATACAATTCCTATACATAAACTATATAATAATTCCCAGCAAATTACTACCTTTCTATTGATAGCAAACATCACATAGCTCCTATGGATTATAGCATTTATGAGATAGTAATAGAAAATAATATCATAAATGGTTCCCTAAATCTGGACAGCGTCACACCCTGCCCACCCTGCCCCTATGCCCTGCCAGGGTCCCTGTCCCCCTTTGCCCCATTGTACACAAGCGGTGCCTCCCTGCCACCGTGGACCTGCCCTAGGTCCCCCTAGCCCCTAGAAGTCGACCTAGGCATCCAGTGTCGACACTCTAGGTCGACTTTGTAAGTTCCCCTTTAAGTCGACTTTAATTTTAAGTGTGGACATGCTAAGTTGACTTAACGAAGTCGACGTTAAGTCGACTTAGTTAAGTCAACTTAGTTAAAGTCGACTTAAAATTAGAAGTGTAGACATAGCCTTAGTGAGGTTGCAAAGTCAAGCACCAAAAGTTAGGAAATGCCAGAATTAAAATTCCCTTTGTAACCATAATTCAGGACTCTGGTGCATATGCATTATAAAGGTATGTTTAATTATATGATCACATACTGTATTTTCCACAGGATCTCTGTCCTCTTCAGTGCACATGATGCAAAATCTTCACTTAATAAAGTTAAATTCAGTATTAAATTTCATTTTGTTTTCTGCTGGTGGTTCAATGTGTGGCCCTAGTCCTTTTTAGTGGACACTATTCAAACCCTGCTTTGAACATAGAATTATTCATTTCCTCATCATCTTTTCTAGGGTGCTCCTCATTACAGGATGAGTATTTGTAAACAAGAAATTCATTATCACAACATTCCTGTGAGAGGATGGGGTAGCATTACTCTCATTTTACAGATAGGGAATAGAGGCAAAATGATTTCAAGATGAGATTTGAGATTTCAAGATCAAAAGTTTTTGCCCAATTTGTGACCCCCGGATCTGATTTTTATCAGATTATGTAGCATTATATAGCACTTTAAATGTCTGAAGCTCAACTCCCATTGACTTCAGCTGCAGCTGTGAGCACTCAGCATTTCTGCAGATCAGTCGGGCACCCAGAGAATGAGGAACATACTATTAGCTTCTCAAAGAAAAGTCTGCCAGAATTTGTTTTAACATGGGCAAAACAATGCATTTTCTCTAACTTTGTTCTTGGAAATGATTCAGTTGTTCTGGCTGAAAGGGGTTTTCTTTTCTCTTCTTTTAAAGTCAGCTTTAAGCAGACACCCGCTATAAACATTTTCAGCTCAACTGGTTAAAGTCTGGCAAAGTTATGAGCACCTAACAGTAGGATTACCTGCATTTCCCAATGGGTGGTGCTACCAGCTCTGCTTACAGTGGGTACCGTCTACATCACAACTAGACACCCAGGGTTAGCCTGCGGCAGCTGACTTGAACTCAGGGAGCTTGGCTAAGAGGCTGTTTAATTCCAATGCAGATGTTTGGGCCTGGGCTGGGGCCCAAACTCTGGGACCCTATGGAGGGTGGAAGGTACCAGACCCTGGGATCCCGGACACCCACCTGGCAATTAAAGAACCCCTTAGTCAGATTCAGCTTGCCCTGGCCAGCAGTTGGTTTTTAACTGCAGGGTAGATCTACCCTGGGAGCCAACTACATCCTTGCTATGATTTCACTGCAGTCACACAATTGAGAAATGTTGCTCATATGCGGTGTATTTGTATATAGCCAGAAGGATATATCAAAAATGAAGTTAAGTACAGAGGGGTAGCGATGTTAGTCTATTCCCATAAAACCAAAACAGAGGAGTTCTGTGGCACTTTGACTTTTTTAAATTAGTCTTTAAAAGTGCCACAGAACTCCTTCTTTGTCTTGGTTTTGAAGTAAGTTACTAACTAAAACCTTTTGAAGTGAATGTCTCCAAGTGAAGTAAGGCAAAACATTGGTCAAAGCTTTTTATAATTTCCTAGCTGCTGTGTCTGCTCTCAGAACACTCAGAGGTAGGTAGCGATTTATGCAGACATTCAATGGACAGAGCAAACAGACATTGTCTAGGCTAATGTACATGAACACGCCTTAGTCACAGAATTATGCCCATACTTTTGTGACATTTTCTAAGCTGTACAAACAAGGAGTCTGGTGGCACTTTGAAAGACTAACACATTTATTTATCACATGAGCTTTTGTGGGAGAAAATCCCACTTCATTGACTGCTTGATCTTCAAGCATCTGATGAAGTGGGATTTTCTCCCACAAAAGCTCGTGATAAATAAATGTGTTAGTCTTTAAAAGTGCCACCAGACTCCTTGTTTGTTTTGCTGAACTAGACTAACATGGCTACCTCTTTGGAACCTTCTCAGCTGTGTGTATGAAAAACTAGCCCTGATGTATAGTAATCAAACTATTTCTTTTTGAGAAAACAAACAAAAGCTTTTTGTGTTTGTTACGAAAGTTCTCTCAATGCATTAATGTGCTGAGATGTCAGTATTTGCTTTACACTGGACCTGGCGAAGACGGAGCTGAACATATTGTTAAATATAGAAGGTCCCTCTCTGTCCACATGTGGTCATGCCATCGAGATTGCCATGCAAGGGAAGGGAAAGGCTGTGCATAGGGCCCTTCCTGCACTGCTGCCTGATATCCACTCCAAATGCATTGGTGGCATAGCTCCTGCAACAGCTGTGCTATTGAGGATCCCTCAAGCCACAGCTGCCCCTGTAGGAAATTCATGTTTCCTAAACACACAGAGCGAAGCAGAAAAAAATTCTGTTAACTTTATCTGTAATGCCTTGCATGTTCCAAAGTCTGCAACTGCTGGTCCTGCACCCCTCCCTAGATGGGCAATCTGGAGGGCAATGCCCTGTGCACAGGCAGAGAGCAGATGGGGCCTTACTCAGGTGCAATTCCTACTGAGACCAATGGAGCTGTGTGAGGACAGAATTGGCCCCACAGTATATGTTTACTGATTAAAAACAAAGAAAGTGTGTGCATAATGACCAAGCCACACTCTATGTATTAATGGGCATGGGTTTGATCCAACTGTTACCAAAGGTAATGGAGCTGAGTCAGGTCCGAGATGGAGACTCTCATAAAAACTCTAGAGAAAATTATGGAGGATTATTTTCTGCAGAAGAAGATTAGCACTTAAGTTAAATTGAAAATTTAGGTTTATTTAAAAAAGAAGGGAGGAAGGTAACATAATCTAATCTTAATACAAAAGATGTCATAAGATAAAAGCCCAAAGGGGTAGTCGTGTTAGTCTATTGTAGAAAGACAACAGAGTCCTGTGGCACTTTTAAAGACTAACAGATTTATTTATCGCATGAGCTTTCGATAAATAAATCTGTTAGTCTTTAAAAGTGCCACAGGACTCTGTTGTCATAAGATAAAAGGGGGGAAAAGCAAAGAAACCAGTGTGGGGAAAGACTTTTTCAACTTTCAGCTGCAACCCAAACATTGCAGGCTTGTACTAGTGCATAACAACCAGCAAATGAAATTGACTGGGAATCTGACTAGTTTTTTCCTACATCTATGCTGAGTGAGAAACATCCAACATAAAGGGTGAAAAGTAAAATGTTTTAATTTATTCTTTCTTTCAGTATTTTAAAGTGCTGGTGTTAGTGACACAGCTGAGGACTTTTGTTTTAAACCTCAAATAGTTTTTATTGTTCAAGTGTTTTTAATTTGGTCTTAGAGAAATAAAAAGAAAACTGAGTCCATAATGTAAGAAAGGTATGGAAAATGAGATAATCTTAACTGGAAATGACACCTGGGTTTTGTTTGTGTTTGTTTTTTTTAAACTACAGAACAGCTCTACATCGTGCTGACTTCACGGTCTAGAGAAGATACTCACGGGAGGAATGAAGCTTGCAAAGCCTTGGGATGGTGGCACGTTAGGGTGAGGATGGGTAAGTGGCAATGATACGTGGCGAGGCTTTCCAGAAGTAGAACCTGATGTATATCCTGGGCCCTGAAGTTCCTGCAGAAAAACATTAGTCATGTGCAAGCAGAAAAAAACTGAGTACAGACTGAACTCTTTGGGACAGTGATTGCCGGTGTGTTTTGCACAATGGGGTCCTGGGCCAAAATTCTCAAAAGTGACTAGTGACTTGGAGTCTCTCAGTTTTTTGGGTGCCCCTTCTGTAAATCAGACCCCTTTAAGGTGTCTCAAGCTGGGAACACAAAAATGGAGGAACCCAAACTCGACAGTCTCTTTAGAAAATCTTGACTTGCCTGTGACTGGAGTTCCTATGCAAAATAACAACAATAGGACCACACTGACTGGAAGGAACCCTGAATGGCAGCAGACAATTTGATGCTATAAAATATGGTCTCCAGAGTAGTCCTATACTTTTCTTTACAAGACATGCGCAAGTTAACCCTTTTAACCCACTAGTTACATGGGACACACTTCCAGCAGTTTTCTTTGTGCTCAGAGTTCCATGTATTGCTGTGATCGTTACAGCTGTTTTCTGTCTGAGGACTTGGTGGTGATAATTCTTAGGAGCTGTAACAGGGTGGCTCACCCCTTGAAAGCTAGGGCTAGCCAACCATGACTATAGAAAGAGCCACACCTGGGGGAGAGCGGTCTGAGTGCCCTATAAAGAGCAGCAGGAGACTGCAGTTGGGGGAGCAGAGCAAAGCAAAGCTGCTGTGTGTGAAAGTCTTGTGGGGAAGTCCCTGAGACCAAAGAAGTTGTGACAGAGAAAAGCCCAGGGAACAGGAACCTTCTGTGGAGAAACCTGGGTGGCATTTGGGTCTCCAGGCTAGAGCTGGAAGGCTAAGCTCCAGCCTGGGAGAGCTGGGAGGATGAGCTACGAGGACAAACCAGGATAGAAGAAGCACTCTGGCTGTGAGAGAAGACACCAGAGGGAATTATGGACTCTTATGTGGTGATGGACTTTATTTTGGCACCCTGGGATGGGTAAGAACTATTTCTGTTATTGGAATGGCCTTAGGCAGGGGTGGTGTAACCTAGAAAAGAATCAGATGTCAGAGGAGTAGCTGCATTAGTCTAGTTCAGTAAAACAAGCAAGGAGTCTGGTGGCATTTTAAAGATTAACACATTTATTTATTGCATGAGCTTTCGTGGGTAAAATCCCACTTCATCAGATTCATGAAATGGAGGTTACTGTAAATTCTTCCCATTTGACATTAAATTCTTCAATTTTCTTCATAGATATTGCAAAGATGTTCATAAAAAACCACTTCTTTGACACACCTCAAGAGGGACAGACAAACTTTTCTGTTTTCTGTGCCGCAGTTATACCTGTTCACTATCAAATTTTGCTGCCGTTTAAAAATTAGGTCAGTGTCCAATTTTAATTTCAAGTTATTTAACTTATTTTTCTGGGTGTATTATTCATTTTCATACTTATTTCAATACAATTCTCAAATTCTAACTTGCCTGTAGCTGCCAGAAAATTTCTGGAGTATCACAGAAGTCTTGGTGCTTGTTGCAGAGGCATGGTGCCAAAGCATTCCTATTACAACTTTAATTCATTTTAAGTCAGATCCTGATACCCTTACATGGATAATGTTTTACACGTATTTGAGATCAAAGGCACACCTTGTGATGGGGTAATACCCAACCTGAGTAAGGGTATCAAATAAAAACTCTGGGGCTTATTCTGAAATAAAGTGAGGGTAGTTTTAAAAAATGGAGCCAAGATTAAATGCCTGCACTTTCCAGTCCACACATTAGCTAGAAAGAACTTACTTTTACATCCAGAGTATGTTGTAGTTTGAAGCGCATAGCTTCTTGCTCCTGATACTGGATTATGCATTGACATTCTGCAAACTGCAGCGATGCCTGCAAGAGAGAACACGAGTTAATTAACCTTTCCTTTGTCTTCTATTAAATGTTATTTTTTCCTCTCTAATAAGAATAAGGGCCTGTCCAATGAGGCCTTTTGTTTATATAGTGCCAGGAGTGTGGTAGGTGCTTTCTAGAAATAAAAGACCAGATGCTGGCTCTGCAGAGCTTCCAAAGGTAGCTGAATTGCCATTATGATTCTAGTACCAATGATACCCACGCAATAATCTTAGAGAAAGGAGATATTCCTATTGGAAAGAATCTTAGACACCTACAGGATTTGGTAATCCAAAGGGATTAGCTGGGGCAAAACCTTCCTCCAGGCTTTTAAAAAAGCGCCATGGTAAAGTTGGTTCTTGTCTGGATCTGTTAAATAGTAAAACTTGTTAAGGATTTTTCTACTATAAACAATGTGGAAACATATGATAATATGTATTCTGTTTCTTTAAATCTATAGCAAGAAACAAAGCAAGAGGAGCTGGGGAAATTTCTAGCTCAAGCTCAACAGTGAGGCTGACAGAGACAGGGAAGTTCTGGGGAGGATGTCTTCATTAGTTTAATACAGTTCTCTGTTCAGTGCTAGAAGAAACTTACTTTCAGTGATTCTTTAACATGGTCATGTGACAGAAAGCAGTTGACTAGTCTAAGCTGACTGAGTAATTGTGAATACAGTGTTCATACACATAAGTAGCTGCCTCTTGTTTACACAGGCATTTCTATTTCAGCATTCAACAGTGAAATAATTTATGAGCAGCAGCATTGAATGATGTCTCCACAGAGTTGATGCTCCATGGCAGGTAAGACAGGCATGCTCTATCCTATCTGACCATCTGTTATGGTCTTTACTCGCTGCTTTAAATGGGCTCAGATTGTAGAGTTAGTTTTCATCCACTTGCTTTCAGACAGCACCAGCTTCCAATGTGCCTCACCTTTGTGAGCTGGCTATAGGGTTAGTGTAAGTTGTGTTATACACCACAAAACTGTGCGAAAACGTTATTATGGCTGCAGAGTGAAACGCTGAGTTAGGAAATGGCCAGAATTCAGGGGGCATGTGGTGCCAGCTCAGCATAGGGTCTGTCTTTGCCCTCTCACAGTTTGTTTCCCTTCTTAAGCTCCTCATTCCAGTCCCCCCACTAGCTCCCTTGTCTTAGTCTCTTTACCCAACTGGTCTCTGTCCATCCCATGGGTTCCCTGTCCGAATCTACTCCTTCTCCACGCCCCAGCAGAACTAGTTCTAGTCTAGCTCTGAATATGAGTCCAGCATGTCCCTTTGTGTGCCTTGGGGTGCGTCTACACTCAGGTGCCAGCAAGAAGGAAGCCCTGCGCTTCCTTCTCCCCGGGACCCGCACTCCAGCTGCCGGCTGCTTGGCAGCTGAAGCGCGGGTCTCCCGCGCTCCCTCTTGGCCGCGACCGCTTGGTCCTGGCTAGGATGGAGCCCCACGCTCCCTCCTAGCCAGGGCTGCGCTCCCGCTTCTGGGAAGCCTTCGGAGGCTTCCCAGAAGTGGGAGCGCAGCCCCAGCTAAGAGGGAGCGCAGGGCTCCCTCCTAGCTGGACCGAGCGGTTGCGGCCAGGAGGGAGCATGGGAAACCTGCGCTCCAGCTGCCGAGCAGCCGGCAGCTGGAGC
>ML685884.1:2733251-2747694 GCA_007922175.1 Pelusios castaneus | reverse complement strand
TCTAATATAAATACAATTCCTAGACATAAACTATATAATCATTCCCAGCAAATTACTACCTTTCTATTGATACCAAACATGACAGAGTTCCTATGGATTATAGCATTTATGAGATATCCATAGAAAATAATATCATAAATGCTTCCCTAAATCCGGACAGCGTCACACCCTGCCCACATGCCCTGCCAGGGTCCCTGTCCCCCTTTGCCCCATTGTGCCCAAGGTCCCCCTAGCCCCACAAAGTCGACCTAGAGCATCCAGTGTGCACGCTCTAGGTCGACTTTATAATTTCCCCTTTAAGTCGACTTTAATTTTAAGTGTAGACACACTAAGTCGACTTAAATTAACAAGTGTAGACATAGCCCAAGAGACTAGATCAAAAGCTATCAGAGGAGGATGAATTTCTGTGAACACATGTGGGTGATCACGGAGGCCTTGTACACACTACAAAGTTATCGCGTGGTAAGGCTCCTTACCGCGCGATAACAATCAAAGCGTCCACACACTAAAGCTTCTTGTTGCGCGGCAACAGCCTCTTGCCGAGCAACATGTAAACCACCTAAACGAGGGTGGTAAGGCTTACCACGGAACAGTTGTTCCGTGGTACAGCCTGTGTGGACGCTTTTTGAGCTGTGGACAGCCTCCGGAAATGTCCCAGAGTGCCAAACCGGGCCACTCTGGGACATTGGAGCTGTCAAATATGTCAATTTCACTGCTCGCTAGAGCTAGGGGGCTGGGTGGCAGTGGGAGCTGCGTGCTTAAGCGCCGCAGCCTCCTGCCACCTGAACCCCTGCAGCTGGAGCCCGTTGAGTGGCGGGGCTCCAACAGCTGCTGACAGTGGAGCCCCTCCACCCACCGGGCTCCAGGGAGCTCAGGTGGCCACGGAGGGGTTCTCAAGTCCCCACCGGGGTTGGCTGTGGGGTTCGGCGGCGGTGGCCCCCGCCAGCTGGCTGTGGGGCTCGGCTGGAGCCCCTGCAGCCCGGCTCAGGTACAAAGCCGGGCTTGGCTGAGCCGCGGCTCAGCTGCTGCTCAGATGGCCAGCAGCAGCTGAGCCCCAGTCCATCTGAGCCCCAGCAGGACTGGGGCTCAAGGCAGCACCACTGCCAGCCTTTTGGCTGGCAGGGCAGTGCATGGTGGGATAGGTACCCACCATGCACTGCTCCTTCTAGCTAAAATTGAAAGGAGCGTGTGAACGCTCCTTTCACTAGAAGGAGTGCTGTGTGGACGCACTCAAGCGTTATAATTATAACTCTTGCTTGTCCCGCAATAAAAGTTATTGCGGGACAAGTCTGTAGTGTGTACATGGCCTGAGTCAACTCGACTGGTAACTAAACCACTTAACTGTCTTAGAATCTGCTAGTTAGACTTTCATTGTGATGAAACTGACAAGTGGTACCTACCAAAACTTGAAAAGCAGAGAATCCTAAATTAATAAAATTCCATTAACCTGTCCTCCAAATCAAACATCCACTCTGGCATTATTGCCTGAACTATAATGTTTACAGAAAATATGAGAAGTTCTTGCAGCTGCCTGACAGTTTTTGGCAAGCAGGATATGTTAGCCAATAAATATAATAGTTGCCTGCTATTGGTAGAAGGGACCCAAATCACGTCTGAATGGATTGTCCAGCTAGGAAATAGTATCTCAAATCCAGCCACAAAGAAAACGGAGAGGTAAACCTGAGGGTAAGCACTGAGGGTCAGATTCAGAGGGATGAGTAAGAAAGGGGAGTCAGTTAGTAAGAGGGTGTGAGTCTAAGTGAGTTTGTAAGTAATTAAGGGCCTGATTCTCATTTACCCTAAGGTTACTTTCATTTGCTCTGGCAATAAATTATAACAACACCCAGTTCAGGACTCTTGTACACCATTTGAGCAGTGTATTGTGACAGTGTATATGACAATCAGGCCCTAAATCTGAGGGAATCTCAGTCTGGAGAGAGACTAAGTGGTGTAACATACAACAGGAAGAGGCCAGATGAAGGTGTAAGTTACACTAACTAATACTCCCTTTGCTCTCTTGGACTAAGCCTGAATTTGGTCCTGCATCTCTACTTGGAACTCGTTATCTAAATATAGTTAAATACTTTTACTTGGAGCTCTTGTGACCTTAGTTGCATTTGTCATTGCTTCCTCCAAGAATTTAATCTTGCTCTGTAATGCATCTATCTGTCCTCTCTTGGCTGTGATTTGCTTCTGCATTCCCATTGCAACTTTCATAGCTGTAAAAGACAAGGTTCCCAGTAGATTAGTCCCTTATGAACAAAATGGATCAGGCATATTGTTCTTTGCATTCTTATTTGGAAATCAGTTGTCAATAATACACTAGAAACACGGACTGTGGGGTGAAATCCTGTAGTCCCTCTGTGAACAAACCGCCCCTTAGAGTGAGTGGCAGTTGTGCCTAGGTGTTGACTGTGATATCAATAGAAACAGAAGAACCTAAACTGGGAGAATTGAATACAGACCACCACATACGCTCAGGAAATTCGGCCACAAAACAAGGTGTTGGCATATGTAGCTGCTCTTTAATCCTTTTATAAAATATTTGAAATACCATTAATGACATCTATTGAAGGAATAAATATATTTACAAATTACTCTTGTTAAAAAGACAAAGATGACTTTAAAAAAAAAAAAAAAAAAACCTTCCAAAGTTACCGTGGCCGTCGGATCCTTCCATAGTCTTTAAAGTGGATCTGGTTTGTTCCAGTTCAGACTGGGCAGATTTCAATTGCAGTCTGAGTTTGTTTGTGTTACCTTCCATCTCTTCGTTTTTGTCTCGATAATTCCTCTTAAAATTTTCATATTCCTCTGTTGAGTGTAAGCACATTGAATTGAAAGAAAATATAAAGTGACCCAAAAAATCATTGGCCTGTTACTCAGAGGTTATACAGATGTACTTTTTAATCCCTTAAAATGAATATTCTACTTAGGCAACTAACATAGATAGCAAAAAAAAAAGCTAATAAATTCAAACATGTTATTTGCTATGCTGTGATGTCATCAGAAGGCTGCGTTTACTGAAACAAACTGAGATGCGTTTCCTAAAGCTTCCATTGTACAAAGTGACTTCTGATTGTGTGTTGCTCACACATCAGACTGCTACCTGATAGGGACATAGCTACTGGTGAGACAAAATATTTGACCTGTGTCCATTCGCTCAAGGCTCTTTTTCACATCTCCAACCTGCTGTGTCCCCTGACACAGCTATAATCACCCCTTCTCTGTGAAGTCCCCCCAAATTGCTTGGGCCCAGCTCTAACTAGAATGCATCTCTCACAGCTCTGACCCCTCAAATTCCCCCAATCATCCTCCACAGAGCTATGTCCCCATACACAATTCCCTCCTGCAACCAGCACAGCTCTGGCTCCCATGTAGTGTGTCCCTTCGTGTTCTGGACCCTCCCTTTCATATGCCCTCCTACATCTTCACGGCACTTTAACTCCATTATTACCTTTAACAAAATGGGAGGACCAACTTCCCAAATAAAAGTATATAGTTGCCATGTACTAAGCTTGCTTAGGTCAAAGTTAAGGTCATGCATCTGAAGATGAGTGTGAGAAGCTGGAATTCTGTATTGTAGGTGGGCCTATGCCGAAAACAAAGGGGGAAGTCTGTAAATGGGTGTGGCTGGTATGATACCTGGATAGAAAAGCACGAGCATTGAGGTTGATCTGGATATTGATGTTGCCTTAGTGAATGATTTCGTTGAGTTCTGGTGACTATGGTGAAAGGAAATATACTTGTGCAACATCACCTCCTAGTCATGAATTTTGGGGCAGGCTATTATTGGCAGTAACAGGGTCCAGGAACTTTCTGCCAATGTCACATACTGTATGTCTCTGGCATCTTCATCTCCTTTCATGTACTTTATTTAAGGAATGCATTATCTAATATCCTCTTCCTGATGAGTCAAGATACAGGATTTTACAGAATGCCCATAACAAAACAAATTCAAATGTATTCCACCAAAATTTAATAGTAAACAGTTGATAGGGATTGCCAGATCAGTTTATTTACTTTATGGAACATTGTAATATCTGGCTTCCCTATATAATACCTGGGGAAGATGGAGGGCTTTTGGTGAAGTTTATATTCTGTGACCTTTTAGCTTCTCTGGGCCCCCCCCCCCCCCCCCGGGTCCTATAGAAGGTCAGGCTGTGCTAAGGATTTATGCACATGTCACTGGGAGTTATACCTCTAGATTACACCATCTTTCATTCTATACCAGAAATCCAAATAATGAATTAGTTCTATGAAGCAGTCTGATCATTGGTGCACTCCATCTGGGAACGGTTGACTTGACCTGACCAGCAGCCATATTTGGATTGAGCAGGCTGCTTTTCTATTTTTAACATCGCCTGATTTAGCAGATATCTGATCTACAGCTCCCTACCTGCAAGGCCAGCTAGCTCTGTGCGACTGGCTTTCAGCTCATTCATTAGTTGGTCTCTTTCCAGTTTCGTATCCTTTACTGCACGGAGCCTCTCAGTGCAGGTGTTTACCAGCTTAACCTTTTCCAGCTCCAGCTCACTCAATCTGGCCTCCAGTTCACGGATTCTATCTTCTTTCTTGCCCATCGCAATCTATTAATAAAGAATCAAGACATGATCCATCAAGATTATTTGAAATCTGATTTTCATCATGGAATAATTTTGTGCACAGATGAAAACTAGAATGGAAAAGACAAATTTACTTAAAAATGGAGGAAATAAATACATAAACACATCATTTTCAGCATATGTCTCTATCTCTGTTGCTAACCCAATTGATTACTGTTAAAAACAAAATGTACTTTGGCCTTAAGCATCATCAAAATCTAGCTAATGGCTAATCAGTTCATAAGATCCTTAACTCAAGAATGTGTTGTGTCTTGATTCTGTGAGTCAGTCACAAGATTTTTGAAAAGACTGATTTGCACCTTTTCACCTGTGACTGAACTGGGATTTGAAATGATTTCTTACAAGTTGATGGAAACTAGGTTTGGGCCTTTAGGAAATGCTCCGTATACCATCTACATGAGGTGACTATGAGAAAATGCAGCCATTTGAGGCCAAAGAAGTCACATGCACCAAAGGTTGTAGGAGCCACAGAGATCTTCAACGTCCAGCTCTGGCACCCCATATACGCCGCGCAACAGCAAAAGTACAAGGGATGAAGGATGATCCCATACAAAACATAGGCGTTCCAGCAGTGAGAGAAGACAGAGCTGATGAAGAGGTAGATCAGAAAATCTCAGTGATAAGGTCCTTTGGCTATGAAGGCTGTGGTAAATGAGGTGGGAGACTCACTGATATGAGTCTCTGAAGGGAGAATCCTGCTAAGTAAAGGTCCAGAGGCAGCACTTGCAAAGTTTCTGATCTGAGTCCAGTCCCAGAGACTTAGAACCATGCTTGTAGCAGAACCAGGGAATCGGCCCTGGATCCGAAGATGCACCGGAAAATTCCTCCGGAGCCATCCCACGAAACTCTGGCTCCTGAACTGACATCAAACCAGAACCAACGGAGAAGGCTCAAATGCTCCTCCCATGCTGAACTGCTCAAATGATTCCAAATGAACCAACAAATCTGAGCCCCTTGGATTTGATTAAGCTCCAAGAACCAACCGTTCCTTTTCTGAGCCTTGTTATCACCTGTCTATCGCTAGCTCTAGAATGCCTCTTCTATAAAGAAGGTGTCAGGTTCATGTGGCATGCTACAGATGAGGAATATTTAATCAGTCTCAATGAAGAGTGCCATGAAGTGTGAGAGTGCTTCTCCTTCTGTAACTAAGCGCTCATAATTACTAGTACTCAGTAACAATATAACATTTTCTGTAGATCTGACATCACCAATGCCTTCTAGATGGACTGCTGAGTGGACAAAACTTCTTCCTCAATGTTTGTCTACCTCTCCTGCTTGCCTTTTGCTGGAGGCAGTGGGGTGGTAAAGTGTCCAACTGTATGGAAAGGGGAGCCTCACAGGTTGGTCCATGTGAACCAACATTTGAAGTCTAAACACCTCTCTGGATCTGACTATGAAAGAACAAACTAGTCCTCCTTCCAACACTCCTGTTATATTACAACTAACATCAATGATAAGAGCTAAAATCACACTGCTGTTCTAAAACTATTTCACTGTGTAACCAAGAACAATGAAGCAATGGTTCTGTGACCTCTGTCACCAGTAGAAAAGAAGCTGAAGATGGGTGTGGGTAGACTGGCCTTTTACAACCACTATTCAAAATGTGTAGATCTGCAGATCATTGTGTTCACATCACCACTGGCTGGTCAACTGCCGTGGAGTGGGAGAGACAGAGTAGTGCTCCAGCCCTTGACAGTGGGGATCTGCAATGGTAATTTTGTGATGAAGATCATTCTTTTATCACCTCCTTCAATTCCTTGTTTGTTCTGTGGAAAAATGATGGACCAAATCACTTGGCCTATAAATGATACATAAACATGGCGAAGTTATGCACACAGATACGTGTTTGGGTGTGTGTAATTGGGTAATTGCACACATTGTAAAATTTGCATATGTGCATGCAGTGATCTCTTTGGTATATGCAAAGGTATGATTTTACATTTGCAACTCAGGTGCACATTTTTTAATATTAAGCCTAGTTTAGTTATTACTTTGACCCATGGACACAGGGTGAAATCCTGGGTCAGCCGAAGTCAATGGCAGAACTCCCATTGAGTTCAGTGAGGCAGGATTTTACCCATAATCTGTTAACTTCAGACCTAGAAATATTTGATCATACAAGTTGATCAAAATAATGATAATATAACAGTGGTGTTCCCTGCCTTTTAGTGCTTCTCAATGTCTACAAATTCGTAGGCCCATTTTTGACCTGCTTTAAATCAGACAGTGCAACATACACACACACACACACACAAAAGAAAGGATTTTAAAATAAAATGAATGTACTGTCATGCAGAGACAAAAACGCGGTGACATGTACAGACCTTAAGTTCTTGTACTTCCAGTTTCTTATCACTGACTTCTTTCACGAGCTGAGATTTCTCCACCTCCATTGCACCAGCAGTTCGGCCGTGCTGGCCCACGATCTGGGTCATGTTATCGATTTGCTTTTGGAAGATCTCAATGACTTTTTCCTTCTCCATCACCTGCAGTTTGAGTGTCTCACACTCCGACTGCATGTTTTGTAAGTAATCCCCTTCCTTCTTTAAATGCTGCAGCTCCTGCAACTTACTGTCTACCCG
Source organism: Pelusios castaneus (assembly GCA_007922175.1). NCBI lineage: Eukaryota > Metazoa > Chordata > Testudines > Pelomedusidae > Pelusios > Pelusios castaneus. The sequence continues at coordinate 2,740,490 of ML685884.1, read as the reverse complement.
TGAACGGAGCTTCTTGATTTCTTCATTGGTCATTTCAATGGCTCTCTCCTTTTCTTCCAGGCAGGCTTTCAAGTCAGACACTGTTCTCTCAGAAGCCTCCAGATTTATCTTCTTGGCTGTCAGATCTTCAATGACTTTACGGAGCATTTCTTTGGTGGATTCTAACTGAGCAGTCAAGGAGGAAACTCTTTCAATGCTTTCATTCTTTTCCTTAATTGCAGACATCTGAATGGTAATAATAAAATAGTCAGCTTTGACAACAGTATTTTCTACCTACAGGTTTTCTAGCTACCTATCTGTGGATTTTCTATAGCACCCCTCATTATAATATCTAAGAGCTTCATAGGTACATTAGGTTTGCATGAAAAGGACCTTGGTGGACTTCATGATTCTTCTACATTTCTTCCTTTCTTGGTAAAAGAAACACAGCTTGAAATATAGACTTTTTTTAACAGAAAAAATAGGTAACTCCTGGTGTGAAAACACTAGAATAAACAAAACAAATAAGGAGTCTTGTGGCCACAAGACTCCTTATTAGTTTTGCTGAAATAGATTAACATGGAAGATTAAATGAATTAATTGCCTCTATCCTATTTAGAGGAGACAAGTCTAAATCACTCAATATATCAAAGTTTGGCCCAATTGCACTTTATATTATATTCTGGAAGAAGCATGTGTGCATCAATAATATAGATTTAATTTGAGTGCTGTAATCTGAAAAGTGCACAGATTTTCATGGGACAAACTCTAGCAGGAAGCATCATGACACAGAAGCTGCTAATAGTGCAGTACAGATGTAGAAAACAAGAATAGGAGGTACTGAAGGTAGAATTTCAGGTAAGTGGATGCTGTAGCGAAAGCCTGGTTGGTGGATAATGAAGGAATCAAGTGGAGAACTGACTCTATAGCAGAGGTGCACAACCTCGGCCCACGAGCATGTTCTGTGAGGCCCTCTGGGAGCGGAGCGAGCGGGGGGATCATGTGACGTGACCCCTCCTCACACACACACATTGCATTAGTGGCCTTCGAGTGGCCTTAGAAAATGCAATTTGGCCCTTGGCCAAAAAAGGTTGTGCACCCTTGCTCTATAGCTTGATGTCCAGGAGTCAAATTGGTTAAGAGCAACAGACTAGTCCTTTCAACTCAGTTCCATAATTAGGCTGTGGACATAAACACCAACATGTTCTGATGCAATATTGTATAAAGCGGGTCAATTATCAGGGCCTTTAGTTCACTAACTCTTTTTGCAGAAGTGATTGCCACCAGAAAGACTATCTTGAAAGAGAAGTGAAATAGAGAACAGTCCACAAGAGATTCACATGATGCTTCCATTAGTCCCGTGCACATTAAATTTACCGCACCTGCACAAAATACAATTTCTGAAGGCTTATATGTTGACCAAAGCCAAAAGAAGTTTCACCAGAACACTCCAAGTCACTTTACCATAAAGTGTGTTAACATGTGTTTCAGGGAGGATGGAGCTAGGCTATTCTCACAGATAGCAGATGACAGAACTAGGAGTAATGGTCTTGTGTGGCAGAGGGGGAGGGACAGGTTGGATATTAGGGGAAAAAAATAGCAGAGGGGTGGAGAAGCACTGGAATGGGTTACCTAGAGGGGTGGTGGAATCTCCATCCTTGGAGGTTTTTAAGCTGTGGCTTGACAAAGCCCTGTCTGGGTTGATTTAACTGAGGTTGGGCCTGCTTTGAGCAGGGGGCTGGACTGCATGATCTCCTGAGTTCCCTTCCAACTCTAAAATGCTATGACAAATTTTAACTTCTGTCAGTTTTGGCATAAAATCATTTTAGGCCAGAGACTAGGACTGTAAATATCAGACCAAGAGGTGAACTAAACTAAAACTAGAGCCCTAGAATGAAAAACTCTGACACCCTAACTATAGATGCTGTTCATGTTCCAACTAAGATAACAAACATTCTGGTTTTCATATTATATGGGAATGGGAAACCTTTCAATGGGAGTAATACCACACAGCAGTTGCTTTCTGACCTGACGTTCCATTTGTCCCTGACACTCAGTCTTCATTGTCTTAATTATGTTCTCCATGCGCTGCAATTCCATATTCTTGTTGTCCAGTTCTCTCCGTAGGTGGTCAATGGTGATGCTGTTCCCAGTGTCCCGATCCCAAAGCCGCTTGTTCTGCTCTTTTTCCAGACTCAGTTCCATCTCTTTTTTATGTAGATTAGCCTGTAAGAAATTGCAGCGCTCATTTCCCTTTTGAAACGGAAGCCAGCCTATCTTTTATTCTCTTTAATATTAGCAACAATCAGTTATATAGTTAAATCATTATTATTATATCTTTACACTTAGTAAAAGCCAGAATTTCTGGTGAACAGCTAGTTTGACACTTCTGAGGCACTTTCCTTCAACAAAACAATATCTTTAAAATTAATCTTAGAGCATTTAATATTTCAAGACTTGAAGCCTTTGGTGTTCTTTCTAACCCAACGTACCTTATCCTAAAAAATAGGATAGACAGCAAAATGAAAAAAGCAGCAATGTATTGAAATTAAAAGTTAGCAAAATACAGAGATTATACTATATCCTAAGGAGGGAAATCATCCTCTTTTAACAGTAAAGAGAACTGTAATTTCACAGCTTGATTTACTATGTTTGCAGACAACAGTTTATGTGTTTTTTCAATCATTTTAGCTCAGAAATGAATGTAAAGGTTCAAAAAAGGATGCCACAATCTAAGATTATGAGGCAATTTGGCAAATGGTAATTTTAAAAAAGGGGGTTAACAGAATTCTTAGAAGAAAATGAAGGAGTTGAAATTTTGGAAGTGGAGGCAGTAAGCAGAATACTGAGTAAAGTCAAAAAAAAAAAGGGGGGGGGGGAATGAATATAGGAGGCCCAGGGAGTGAAAGAACGAACATACACAATAAAGGCATTGAAACAAGCTTCATTTTTTTTTCCTCCAGTGCCTGGAAGAAGATTAGAAACTGAAACTAGCTCATTCATCTATTAGAGTTTAATTTCATCAGTGATGATTCACAAAACTAGCACACCTTGCTCTTAACAGTATAGTGCCTAGTTTGACTCCAGCCTTCTCTACAGCTATAAACAGTTGGAAGGGAAAGGCTCTACTTTACAAATCTCTATTTAGATAAACAGCATTTGGGCTATGTCTGCACTTGTTAATTTAAGTCGACTTAGCATGTCCACACTCAAATTTTAAGTCGACTTAGAGGGGACCCTACAAAATCGACCTAGATCGTCCACACTGGACGCCTAGGTTGACTTCTAGGGGCTAAGTGGACCTGGGACAGGTCCACGGTGGCAGGGGGGACACCCCTTGCCAAGTGCCAGGGGGCTCAGCCTTTGCCCCATTGTACCTTGGTACAAAAGGGCAAAGAGGGACAGGGGCCCTGGCAGGGCATAGGGGCATGGTGGGCAGGGCTCTGCCCTGCCCTTTGGAGGGGCACGCCAGGCTGTGGCTGTGCCAGCCACCCCGGCAGGGAGGGCAGTGGGGTAGCCCTGGAGCCCCCTAAGTCGACTTAAAGTCGACTTAGGGCTACTCCACGTCTACACTGGCTAAGTCGACTTAAAATGAGGTTTAAGAAAGTCGACTTAATTTTTCCTTAAGTCGACTTAAGGAAAGTGTAGTGTAGACGCAGAGTAAATTAATTGACTTAAGCATTTGAAACTCTTCTTCAGATTCCCTGTGTCACCTATTAGTCAAGTGACACTAGACAGAGTTAGTATACTAACCTCCCAAAACCCAATTATGAAATTTCTCATACATTCATAGAAAGAACTCATACACAGAGCGAAAGGTGGGTGTGATGGGCTATGTCTACACTTGCACTTTTAAGTGGACTTAGTGTGTCTACACTTAAAATTAAAGTCGACTTAAAGGGGAACTTACAAAATCGACCTAGAGCGTCCAAACTGGATGCTCTAGGTTGACTTTGTGGGGCTAGGGGGACCTTGGGCAGGTCCACGGTGGCAGGGGGAGGGCACCCCCTGTGTGCAATGGGGCAACGGGGGACAGGGACCCTGGCAGGGCAGAGCCCTGTGTGTGATGCTGTCTGGATTTAGGGAAGCATTTATGATATTATTTTCAATGGATATCTCATAAATGCTATAATCCATAGGAACTATGTCATGTTTGGTATCAATAGAAAGGTAGTAATTTGCTGGGAATGATTATATACTTTATGTCTAGGAATTCTATTTTGATTAGAAGTTAGGAATTTGATGTTATATCCATACTTTAGCTTGTGTCATTCTGGAGGAAAGCCTTAGACGGGAGGGTGTGAACAACCATTGTCTCCTTAATGTTTAGGAATTTTCCAGGTAGAATGGTCCCAGGGAGTATCCTGATGGGCCATTAAGGATATAAAGAATACAACCATTGTGTCGACTTAGGGCTACCCCAGGGCTACACTGGCTTAATTCAACTTTAAAAAGTCGAATTAAGCCTTAGGTCGAGTAGAAAGGTGGTTTAATAAAGTCGACTTGATTTTCATTAAGTCGACTTTATTTTCCTTAAGTCGACTTAAGCAAGCTGCTTAAGTTGATTTAAGCAAAGTGTAGTATAGACGCAGGGCAAAGTAACTCGACTTAAGCCAAGCTTAAGTTGACTTAATTTACCAGTGTAGACGCAGCTATGATGAGTTATTACACTTAGGCCTTGTACACACGATCAGATTATCGCGCATTAAAGCTCATTACCGCGCGATAGCAACAACGGCGTACACACGTGCAACAGGGCTCTTGCGCGTTAAGTGCCTTGTTGTCGCGCAATCCAACAACCACTCCGACGAGAGTGGTAACAGCTGTTGCGGATCATATATTGCGCGTTTGAGCTCGTGTGTACGCTTACCGCGCATTGACTGGAGTCCGGAACTGTCCCAGCATTCCCAAGTCGTCCTCTCTGGTCTTCCCCCCACCCGCTCTGTGGCCGTGACGAAACTGTCCCCGCCCTGCCCCGAACTTATTCCCGGGATTTTCAAATTTCAAGTCTCTTTCACTTCCTGCTCTCTTCCTCGTGGAGTGTGTTTGTGCTCCGATCATCAGTAGCAATGGCGGCCCGCCGTGGAAGACGCGCACCCCTTTGGAGCACGGCAGAGGTGCTGGACCTGATCAGCATCTGGGGAGAGTCCGCCGTGCAGGCGCAGCTACGCGGCAGCAGGAGGAATTATGACACATTTGGCATAATTTCTCGGGCCATGTCAGAGAGAGGGCATGATAGAGACACAGTGCAGTGCAGATCAAAGGTGAAGGAGCTCAGAATTACCTATCACCGAGCGAAGGAGGGAAACCGCCGTTCCGGATCAGCGCCTGCAACATGCAGGTACTATAAGGAAATAGAAGCCATCCTCAGCGGGGACCCCACAACCACTGCCAAAAGTCCCGTGGACACTTCAGCCCCTCCTCGTCCGGTGATTGCCAGAGCCGAGCAGGATGAGGACGTTGTTGAGGAGGAGGAGGAGGAGGAGATGGAGGATGACACGGAGGAAAGCGCAACCGCGTGTAGCCAGGAGCTCTTCAGCAGCCCCGCTGAGACGTCCACCCAAGGCTTGAACTGCAGCTTGTTCTCTGAGGCGGCAGAGGGGGGTTCAGGTAAGTTTCTCCTTCATTCAGCTCTGCTCCTGCTAAAATATCATTGTCTGGGGTGGGGGTGCTTGCGGGTCCCCGCTGTGCACGCTATTTACTCTGCATTCATTAGCAGGGCATCAATACAAGCAGTGATTGTAAAATAATCATCTGCATTTAGGTCAGAAAAGGTTTCCTCGATGTACCTCCAGAGCCTAATACTCAGGTTAGATGGGAGAGCGTTTGTGTCTGCGCTCCCAAAGACGGACACTCTGCCTCTCCAGCTGCAAAGCACAGCCCTGGGAACCATGGCAGCACACAGTGCAGCAGCATACGGTCCCGGCCTGCTACCGGCGGCATGTAGGAGATGTATTCTAGATGGAAGGGGCACTCTGAGGAGAGGGATATTGGGTTCCATCTGTGTGCCCTCTTCCGATTCTTAGCCCCCGGTAAGCCGTCTATTAGAATGTACCTTGTCTGCTTCAGCGCAGCGTAGTGTGTTGACCGCCCTGTACCTTCCAGTGGAATGTGCTACTGGAAGGTTACATTGGCTATCTATGCTATGTGTTAACAATGTCTATATTGTTATTTTTGTATTAGAATTGAGCTTCACAAGGCCGGTGTCTACCCCAGCTGACCGAATGAGAAACATTAGGCGGCGTTCTCGAAGAAACAGGGAGGATATGTTTAATGACCTGCTGAAAGCAACACAAGAATCCGCAAGGGAGAATAGAGCCTGGAGAGAGGAATCCCAGCAGAGGAGGCAGAAACACAGGGACGAACTGATAAGCGTCATGAAGGAGCAAACAGAACTGCTAAAGAACATGATAGCTTTGCAGTCCCAGGCGATAAATGTCCGGGCTCCACTCCAGACAGTTCAGCCGTGTATGCCTCCCACACACCGCAGTCCCTCAAAGCATTTCTTTGAAGGCCACCCTCCACCCCGGTACAGGACCATCTCCCGCCCCCCCCCCCAAGCTACTTTTACGAGACCCGGAGCTACACCAACCTGTAACCCCACCCCCATCTTTCAGGTTTCAATAAAAACAGTAACAAATACTTTGAAGAATGCATTTATTTATACACATTATTGAAATGATCCTAAGGTGCACCTCATGCGTCATGGAACTGAACTAGGGAAGGGCATCATTGAAATGCTCCCTGAGTGCCTCCCTTATGCGAGCAGCTTCTCCTTGTGCCACCCTAATACTCCTAGTGGCTGGCTGCTCGAATGCTTCCTCGAGGCGCTGTGCCTCCGTAGCCCACGTAGGGGAAAACTTTTCTCCCCTACTTTCACAAATGTTATGGAGGACACAACATGACGCAATCACGGCAGGGATCTGGTCCTCCGCCAAGTCCAGCCTCCCATACAAACAGCGCCAGCGCCCTTTTAAACGGCCGAAGGCACACTCCACAGTCATTCTGCAGCGGCTCAATCGATAATTGAACCGCTCCTTGCTGCGATCAAGGTTCCCAGTGTAGGGTTTCATGAGCCATGGCATCAGTGGGTATGCTGGGTCTCCGAGGATGACTATGGGCATCTCCACCTCCCCCACTGTTATTTTTTGATCAGGGAAAAAGGTGCCCCCCTTGCAGCTTCCGGTACAGACCAGTGTTCCTGAAAATGCGGGCATCATGCACCTTTCCCGACCACCCAGCATTGATGTCCGTGAAACG